>KN883632.1:145502-156936 GCA_000934455.1 Apostichopus parvimensis | reverse complement strand
ATAATGTTGAGAGAACCATTCACAGACTTGGACGCCTATTTTCGCGGGGTTTCTGTAACAAGCACTTCCGGTTGCCGGAGCTCTTGTCAAAAATTTCGCAATAACGGTCATATAGCGAGGTCAGACTCCCAACTGATATCACATGGATTAAAATGATTATCAGCAGCTTTTTTCCTGAATAAAATAAGAGGATAGCTTGAATGAAAACATGAATTTACTAGAAACAGAAAAACTGACATAAGTGCAAATGAATACTTATTGAAACCTTTCCATCACATCACAATATGAGCGAGAAATATGTAGATGATGTAACCAAAGGCACATTTTCTAAGAGTAGCTATAATTATTTTTATTAGAAAGTGGTAGATCCAGGATATAAACATATGAAAATGTGTAATGATTTTAAATTTACTTGAATTAAGAACTCTGATGTTGTTTCAAGACAACTTTCAACAGGGAATCATAAAGGGAAACATAATTAATTATAAAATTATTATTATTTTTTTGATTCGTTCACTTAATGAAGGTTACAGTATGAAATCCCTTTCTGTCACTCAGAGGCATGGAGTTATCACTCTCATCCCTAAAGGGGATAAACCGAGAAATTTCCTCAATAACTGGCGGCCAATTTCATTACTGAATGTTTCTTATAAGATTGCCTCTTCTTGTATAGCTAATCGTGTCAGAAAGTTTATTTCCGACTTAATTTCCCCGGATCAGAGTGGCTTCATTAAGGGTAGATACATAGGTGATAGCATTCGTACTATCTATGACATAATGTTTAACCTTGAGGAGGACGATAGCCCAGGTGTTTTATTTGCAATTGATTTTGAAAAAGCTTTTGACAGTGTTTCTCTCCGTTTTATTAGAAAGGTTCTTAGTTTGTTCAACTTTGGTCCATCTATTCTCCGTTGGTTTGATGCTTTTTATAATGAAGCTACGACTTCGGTTATAGTGAACGGCTTTGCCACGCGGGTTTTTCCCTGAGAAAGGGGTTGTAGACAATGTGATCCTTTGTCTCCCTATCTCTTTATTCTTTGTGCTGAACTTTTAAATCAACTGGTATGCAATGACAAGAGTATTCGTGGTATAACTATTGGTGACCGAGAATGTAAGTTGGCGCAGTATGCAGATGATACCACCTTTTTCATTCACCCAGATAAGGTTTCTTTTTGCAGCCTCGTCAATCAAATTAAAAATTGTTGGTTCCATCTCTGGCTTGAATCTCAACTTGAATAAATCTTTACTGGTTAGTCTAGGGTCATTGAAAGAGTCCACGCTGTATTTTGACAGTCTGGAGGGGGTCCCGTGGTTAAAACCCGGTGATGACTTCGTTTTGCTTGGGATTATTTTCAATACTAATCTAGAACTTATCGGGCCCAGAAATTATAATAACGCTTTCATAAAGTTGAATAATATTATCAATATTTGGGCTAAACGTAACTTGACTGTGTTATGTAGAATTACTGTTGTTAAATCTCTTATCCTTCCCTGCTTCAATTATTATATTGTCTCGCTCCCGAGGCCAACAGAAGTTTTTATTTCTGGCGTTAGTGCCTTGCTTTTCCATTTCATTTGGAATAAAAAGCCGGATAAGATTAGTCGTAATCAGATTTGCCAGTCATACCCCGAGGGAGGGTTGAGAATGGTGGATTTTGCTTTACACTGTACCGCTTTAAAGGTTTCTACATTTCAAAGATTACTTCGTAATCCAGTCACCATGTCTGGGTGTATTCTCCTAGAGAAGTATGGCATTAACGTTGCGGATATTTATAAGAATGGTGATGATTGGGTTAATCTCGTTAGCCGACGTGTTCACAATCCATTCTGGAAAGATGTTTTTTACTCCACTTGGTTATACCTGAATAATTTTTTGAATTCTCCTCATTTGGATAGTTCGCTTTTCTGTAGTCTTCCAATTTGGAATATCTCCCTGGTGACGATAGGGGATTTCCCGGTTGATTATCGTCATTGGGCGCTTCATGGCGTACTTTTCATTGGTGACTTGATTGATGAAAACGGACATTTTCTTCCTTTGATTCACTTTCTTGAGAAGTATCCCATTAAGACCAATTTTTTGGAATATCATGGCCTTTTACGGTCTGTAAAAACCAGGCTGCGTAGTTTTACAGATGCCTGTAATGTTGAGTATCTTTGTGGCCCTGTTAACAGTTTCATAAATATATTATTGAATATGGGTAGTTTTGATTGTAAATATGTTTACAATCATTTGCTGTATTCTTCATACCGCCCGTGTAAATCTTATCTCAAATGGACAGAATCGTTCAGTATTACTAGTGCGGATTGGGCCTTGTATTGTACAGTCCCTTTTAACTCTAGTAGTGATATTTACATTCGCTGGTTTCAGTGTCGTATTCTTCATAGAATCATCCCGACAAATTATTATTTGCAAAAGATTGGTATTGTTGCATCAAATATGTGCACTTTTTGCCTGCTTAATCTTGAAACAATAGAACATTTGTTTTATCATTGTGATTTTGTTCAGAGAATTTGGAAATTCTTTGAAAACCTTTTCATTACTGTTGATATTAAATTTCATTTGGATATTTCTGAAGTTTTGTTTTGGGGCGACTTTTCACGTATCCTCAATTTAATGCTCATTTTGATAAAATGTTACATTTTTTTTAGTTGTAAGAAAATTAAGATTCTTACCACAGTGATTGGCACTGTGAATTATCTGAAAGATTATTTTATGATACAAAAATTGATTTTTCAGAAGAATATGGATGAGTTGGTATGGGAGAAGTATTGCCTCCATTGGGTACATTTACTTCAATCGTGACAGTTCGTTTATTATTTTTGTGTGATGACTATTCTTTTCACTTGTTGAATTCATCCTTTATTGTGTATTGTATGATTTTCATGAGCAATAAAAAAATAAAAAATAAAAAATTATTATTAAGCCAAAAGGTATGCTTCTCATTGCGAAAACTGCAAATTTGTCTAGACTGTGATATGGTAAGTTATGGAGAAGCATTCTTAAGGTAGCCATGAACGTTCTAATGGCAGGTGTTATCTTTCCATTTGCATTACTCTGTTCATATAAGCATGTTTAAAGACAGTTTTCTTGATACTTGATATCAAGAATACAGTGTGCCTTGTAACACATGTCTACAGCTATTAGCATGGATGGACGGTTGCCGGACAACTACCCCCCGGTCAACTACCCCCGGACTCATACCCCGGTACAAGTACCCCCTGACAATCACCCCGGACAAAAACCCCCGAGGACGAATACTTCCGAGGACAACTGTCCCCGGGACAACTACCCCCCGGATAAACACCCCCGAGGACAAATATCCCCGAGGATAAGTACCCCCAGATAATTACCCCCGGACAAGTACCCCCTTGACAATTACCCCATAGGACAATTACCCCCTAACCCCCGGCATTTACCTCCGGGAAAACTCCACGCGCAAATATACCGGCACAGATACCTCACCCAAGTTACTACCCGAACTAAACCAGAATACCCCCAGTCTCCCCCCAGAGCCCGTGAACCAAGCGGATCTTTAGCTGGTGAACCCCGTAGTACACAAGCCCATTAGGACCATGACAGAAACTGTTCTTAATCTGATATATTAGATTATTATTCTGATATATCAGATTATTATTCTGATATATCAGATTATTAATCTGATTTATCAGATTATTATCATGATATATCAGATTATTATTCTGACATATCAGATTATTGGACATGTAGGCCTACGGCCGCTTGACATGCATTCACAATGGAAATATACTGTCGCAATTCATATGTGTGCACATAATAAATAAATGTGGCCGAAATACATATGTGTGGTCGAAATTTATATTGTGTGCACGGAATGTGTGGTCGGAATACATATGTGTGCGCAGAATACATATATGTGGCCGAAATACATACGTGTCGTCGAGATACATATGTGTGATCGGATTACATATGCAATCGCAAAGAACATAATACATAAGCTCTCGCCATGGGGGTTTTGTTCTCGGGGGTAATTATCCGGGGAGTATCTGTCCGGGTCGTAGTTGTCCTGGGGGGTATTTGTCCTGGGGGGTATTTGTCCGGGTGGTATTTGTCCGGGGGTAATTGTCCGGGGGTACTCGACCGGGGGTAATTGACTGGTGGTAAATCGTCCGGGGGGTATTTGTCTGGGGGTATTTGTCCGGTCACGGGATCGACATTGTACAGCATTTCTTGCTATTATCACCATGCAGTGCATTGGGCATAATTGTTGTCTGCGTAAAGGAATACACTGAAAATAAAATTGGGTGTCAATTAACACCTTTCAAGGGTATATATGTTCTGGACACCATTTTTACGCATTTTACACCCACAGTTACTCACAATGACCCCTTCAAGAGTGTCATTCTTGCATCGCTCCGAGAATGCACATTCTTATGTTGACACCATTTGGGTGTAATCACCAATTTTACCTCGATAGAGGTGTCAAAATACACCAGTGTGGGGTCCAACAATAAGCCGGCTATGTGGAGTCATAACAATTTGACGGGGTCAGTTGACACTTTTGGAATCAGCGTGACACTCTTTGATACTCATTTACATACTGGCACCTGTAGATACTCATTACGGGGGTCAAACTAAGGCAGTAAGGGGTCAGATGACACCTATGATAGGATGGAATGAGCGTGACATCATTTGGTACTTATTTGCCTTACATAATGACAGTACTGTAGTGACCGTACGTTACTATGTTCCCGCCAAAAGCAAAGCGCGAAAACAGACTGCTTGGGCATGTTACAGTACAATCTGTATATTTTTCTAACGTGCGTGCATACGCGTTACATGGGTGGGTAAGTACAGTAGTATAATAGTGCTAGCCGGTTGCACATGGATTTGATGTTATGTGATATGCAGCAGCTTCGTTAAGCGTTCATACACAGCACTCGTAATATTAGTCTAGTTACAGTACGCTGATCGTCACCGTGATAGATAAACAGGTAATTTCAAATTACAAATTAATGTTATCTTAAAATTATATTATTTGTATTGCATATAAATAAGTATCATTCACATTGATTAATATAATAAGCCTACAACCTGAAACTTTTAAACAAACGAAAGCAGAAAGTAGGCTAAGCCAAAGCCGTTAGCCTAGCATAGTAGTGGTAGGTGTCTAATAGTCAATACTGTTAGGCCAATACAAGATAGTAGATAGCCTTTACTAGGCCTAGTTTAACTAGTCCGCAATTGCAGACCCTAATGTTACGGTAGGCTACACATACCTCTGCATCAGAGTGAGCAGGCCGACTGTACAAAATAAACAGTCATTAAGCATTCTCTAAAATTGAATCGATAGGCTCGGTCCTACATGACTTTAACACCTGAATATATGGTAAAATTAAAGGAGCAATTGCAGAATACCAGTTCACTCGCAAACACAACTTAAGAGTAAGAAACATTGGCTACACCATCAAAGAAACCTCTGCCTTGCCCTTATCTTCTACACAAACGAATGACCTCTCAAATAAACAACCCCGCTATTGAACAGTGTTAGATATTTATCCGAAAAAAAGTCTTAGTCCAATCGATGTTTCTGTGGTGGCTACACCGACTCTATCATCTACACTGTCAAATAATTTCTCCCTATTGATCAGTGTTAGACATTTATCAAAAAAGTCCATATCCAATCAAGGTTCCTTGAGTGGCTCCACCGTCTTCACTCTCAAACGAAGCCTTTTGAGAACAACACATCACACATATGGAAGGTTTTTTCGTCATTTAGTCATTTCAGTCAGTGGTCTACTGGTAACAAATGTGACTGTGTGGCCGGCTACATCGTGAAGCTTACAGTGGACTGGTATTATGCAATTAAGCCAAATTAATACACAGAAGGCTAGCTAAGCCTAGCCTATGCCCCTATATTGTTAATACTCACAGTCACAAAGGTAATAATTTAGAATCAGTGACCGGAAGCAGAGCTATAAGTTGACCCTAACCTTGTTTCTAAGTGTACTAAGTTTCTAAGTTTTGTAAGTGTCTCCTGAGTGAAAATGAGCGCCCCGAAAAATAGTGGCGGCCCCTTTAAAAATCCCCCCCCCCCTTAACAAAGTCAACCCCTAGCTCGCACTGAAAAACGTTGTCAATACCGGGCTTCCGAATGAAACAGACATTTCCGATCCTCATTTTAGACCAATACACTAACAATCGGGTCGACAACCGATTATTAAATATGTATATCCCATACCTTATGCAATGCATAAAACAAACAAAAAGGATCGAAAACCAAAAGCATCGAAAATCGAATATCAAAAACATTGTTACGTCATCAACACAACATGAATCAGAATGCACGACACGTTCAATGTAATTTTAGTGTGTGAAATCCCCCACATGTAGTTAACCATTATAAGTTCTCCTAAGACATAGTGTTACGGGCAGTCAAATGAACGATTCTTAATTGACCGCTAATCACCTTGCGCAACCAGTTCAGATTGAAACTTACATTACTTCAGAGTCTCAATGTTTCCCCAAAACTTTAAAATTTACTTTGGTAAGTGTCAATCCCTTCATAGACTTTCGTCAACAATAAGAAAGGGAAGCAAGGCTATTGCTACTCATGATTTAGTTTAAAGGTAGGTCAAAGGTCACCTCAGGTCGAGAAAGGTAAAACACAGGAAATGTGATAAATTGTTCATTTTCCTTAACTTGAAAACATTAAATATATGACAAGGTGATGCCATACGGTACAAAGGTCAAGGTACAAAGGTCATCTTAGCCAAAAATGTAACTCTTAGTGATCGTATTTGTTCATACATAATGATGGAGAAATGGATGAATCCAAGGTAAACTAGGCGGGCTTAAATTCTTTTATTTACTTGTTGCAAACATGGCTAATTGGGCAATTTACAATCCAGATGAGTTCTTAATACTTAAATCCACCACAATATATCAATGATATGCTATCCACACCCATTTATTATGAACTGATCCATTTTGTTTAAAGGTTTGTTAATGGTTTGATGGTAGTGAGGTGTTTGTGACAGCTTAAATGTATAAGGGCAATTCCACATGAGAGAGACAAATTTTCAAATTTATCAAAGTCATCAACAGGTATATTTCTGTTGGTTTATGGATCACCATTTCATGGGCAATCCAACAGTGGTAGTGAAAACTTTGAAAAAATGGATTATCGGGTGAAAAGGACCTGCTTTTGGGGTAAACTGTGCAATTTTGAAAGTTGTGAAAAATAGATTTTCTTCCTTTTCCTGATTGAAATGGATACTTCTAGTAGAAATAACAGTGAATTCCATGTGAGCATCAATAATCAACATCCCAGTGATTAATTTCCTAAAGTCCTTTGGTTGATTTTTGACAGAAAAAAACATGAACAAGTTATTATCCTCATCTTTTTGTGATATTTAACAAATTTCCTCTTTTCTAATTAGGTGCTATAATCCTATAACAATTTTTTTTGGGGGGGAATGAAAAATCACTTTGGCCGTAAACAAATTAGCTGTAAGACGTTATGTTATAACTGGCAACCCTGGTTACAAAACAGCATATTTGCATGGTCACGCCGTGTGTATACAGAAAACACGAGAGTAAAACTTTACCCCGGTGAATGATATTTAACATTCCGTAAATTATATACTATATAATGATTTTTCAGCATCAAGATCAAAGAAACATCAAAAGATTATTAGGTGATTTTAGTGTCATAGTCTACTTTTTTATAAAGGCTATACATTTTATCAAAGTGTGAATGTAAAATTTCAGTTCGTATGGTTCTTAGCAATAGTCCTGCAATAGACCTAACTCTACAGTGAGTATACTACTTCTAGCGTATGCAAAAATGTTAGATACGTATTCACCGTGTCTTTACAGAGTAGTTTTATTATTGCAAAACTCGTGTGGCAGTGTCAATAATGAACCATATAACTGTGGTTGTTACCCTAACTTGTACATGGTCAACACGGGGTTAGGCCAAGATTGGCAATGCCTCTCCACCGGCATCCCGCAGTTAGTAAATAAATGTTGTGAATTGGATCGTAACAATAATTCATGTGTCATTCAATAAGGCATAAGTAGGTGTTTATGGGGTTTTGATTCCTTGCCAGAGGCAAAAGGAATCCATTCATGTATGTGTGTGTCTGTCTGTGTGACAAAGCTTGTAAACACTAATGTGATTCAATGCCTGATATTGAGTACATGGTCCCTATTGTTTTTAGTGGAGATCAAAGGTCATGTGAGGTCAACAGAGGTCAAACACTGAAAACCTTGTAAACAACATAACTTGAGGAAAACTTCAATTTAGCTCATACTTGGTATGTATGTCCCTCTTAGTGAGTACAAGATCCCTAATGATTTTGGAAGTCAAAGGTCATCAGAGGTCAACATAGGTCAAAAGGGCGACTCAATGAATAAGTGGAAATGGCCATTGGCTTTCTTGTTTTAATTTGAGTTTGGAATTGCCCATCTGTGAATCTGTATTTTTTTTTTCAGAATTTCATACAGTACCGGTACTACCAGCAGAAACACCTCATTAACGGTTATTCGGGTAATTTACATCAAAATACTGTACGGTTATACAATGAACAACGATCAAAGGCTTCAGCTGGAGGATTTTATTTGTCAATATTGTGATTATGTCTCCCATCATTTTTCAAAACTTATCAATCACTTGAGGTATGTTTATGCTCATAATCCTGATTTTATAGTTAATTGCGGAATTGATGAGTGCTGGAAATCATATAAAATGGTACCAAAACTTGTCAATCATATTCGACGTACGCACAAAAAGTTTGCATAACAGTATTTTCCACTTATAAGGAAACTTCAAATGGTACAGGCTCCTGAAACGAGACGATGACAATGCTGATATTGAGTAAAGTGATGACAATGCTAAAGAAGAGGTCATTGCAGAGCCCAACGTGCCTGTAGCTAATTGTGACCATTCAATTGCCAATATATTACTTTAGGCTAGAGAGGAATACAAAGTTTCAGGAAAGGCATGTGAATTCATCGGACAAAAAGTACAAACTGTTCTGGAAAATAAAGTTCATGAGTTATCCTCCCAAGTAAATACCATCTTTAGAAGGGAAGGTGTGCATCCACCAGAACTAAATGATGTTCTGAAAGACCAAGATGAACTCGCAGATGCTTTTGGAAGTACAGCGAACCATACAATTTTGAGAAGATAGCACAAATGGGTATGAACTTTGTAAAGCCATGCGAAGTTGTTTTAGGAGTTAAAACTGCTGAGCAAATCAAGCATGATACATGTATACTAGTATGTGCCCATTTTACGAACACTAGAAGCTGTGTTAAAACATGATGACGTACTAGCACAGATAGTACAAGGACACAAATCTCAAAATAGAAGTATCTCCTCTACGCTAATCTGTATAAGGATAATAAACTTTTCAGAAGACATTCCAATGCATTACAATTATACTTGTATTATGATGATTTTACAGTAGCTAATCCCTTACGAAACCAAGAGATAGCAAAGGGTTAGGGTTAGGGACAATGATGAAGTTGGGTGAATGTGTTTTTGTTACCATTAATTCGTATCAGTCAACAAACCTTAGACTGGAACCCTTAAAACTACAGTTTTCTAATAGTCTGAACTGTGATCACTAGTGGAGTAAAGGTTTACATCTATGGATAAATGAGTTTTTTGTTGCTTTTAAAATGTTATTATGTTTATAAAGGAACTCCAGAACTTAAAGTTACCATATGAATAATCATACTTTATCTATGTACAAATGTAACAGTTTTTAAACTTGGGACATTCAGTAAAACTTAGATCAGGGAAATTAAATTTAGTGATTCGCAAATAGAAAATGAACAATAAAACATTTTAATTGAACGGTTTGTTAATTGTGAATAAATGAAAGTAGCTTTTAAATTGTATCTATATTCTCTACAACTTCCTTGTGTACTTGGTACAGTAATATTTGAATGTCGACAGTATATTGTTAATAGCATAAGAAAGCTGATACTCTTGAATAATAAAAATAATTACTAAATAAGTACTTTAATTTTATGATTGTTCATGAACTAATTATAGATAATTAGACATTAAGCAGCAGTATTTGATGTTCCAAGCTCAGTAATACATTTGCAACAAAATCAAAAGTGACTTTCTTGTTTTAGTTTGCATCACACCTTTTTACAAACTTTCCATGTTGATATGATTTAGTAGTGATTCTTTTTAATATATAATTGCCTCAACACATTAAAGGTGTCCCTAATGTGTGCGTATTCGAAGAGAGTACATCAATACCATTTTGGTGTCATTAGACTCCAGAAAATGGGTCTTCAGGTAAACATGTCAAAAGTTACTGGACACTCAAAGGTGATCACTACTACATCATCAACACCTTTGTGTGCTCACCTGTAAGATACATCATGGACATCTTAAAGGTGTCTCTTGATACCCATATTGGTGTCATTTGACTCCTTTGAAAATGGGTCTTCAGGTAAGCACCTCAAGGTGTCGGTGGTGACTGGACACCCTAAAGTAGTCTGAAATACACCTTAAAGGTGTCACATAGACACCTTTTTGTGCTCACCCGAAAGTTATAAATTTACACATTAAAGGTGTCTCTTGACACCCATATTGGTGTCATTTGACTCTTCTGAAACGGGTCTTCAGGTAAGCACTTAAAGGTGTCAGTGATGACTTGACAACTGAAGTAGTCAGAAATACACCTTCAAGGTGTCACTTGGACTCCATTTCATGCTTACCTGAAGACCCACTTCTGGCCACCATTAAAGGTGTCAAATGTCACCTTTATTTTTTTAGTGTAGGATGAAGGGCTGAGGCCTCTTTTTGACATCAGTTCTTTGCAAGTATGTAAGTATGTGAGTCAGTTCCTGTAAATGTAAGATAAGAAAATAACAAATTGTTATGCAGTTGGAAACTCACACTTCATCGACTACTGCAGAAAATATTTTTCCAAATAACAGGCCAGAACTTTTGATGATACACAATATACCAGAAAATAAATATTATGGATTTATTGTAATATAAGGCCCTAATTTAAAGTCTCTATGTGTGTTTGCCAAATTTTAGCTTCAACCTTCTCAGCTAACTGCCCTTCAAGCTCAGTGAAAATAACATTTGTATTGAGTTATCTGGTGATAAACATTATATATCACATAAAATTCGCCTGATTTCTTCAAGAATCCTTATATTCTACAAACTTCTATCAAAATGTGCAAGCCCGCCCCAACTGATCATGCGCCAATCAAATCTCTCTGTTTTGTTTACGACCGTTGCGCATATGGCTTACTTTCACTTTCGTGGCAAGCCTGAGATAGATCTATTCTCTTGATTAGTATCTTTGTTTCGTTCTTACTGATGTAGCTTGCAAAATTGTGTCATTTTATTCCAGAACAATGAATAAACAGGTTTTGTCAGACTTTTCCTCGTGAAATTGGGTAAACAAAGTG
>KN883632.1:114943-125268 GCA_000934455.1 Apostichopus parvimensis | reverse complement strand
AAACTTCCATGGTACTGTTCTACCACAACCAATGTGGGGTTGATTGTTCAAGATGCCCAAACAAACAATCATTTTGGCATCGGTGGGAAAGAATGAAGTACAACTGGTAGTCTGGTACCCAGTGAGATTTGGCCAAATCTTTAACCTTATATCACTATTTTTAGAGAACCATATGTTGGTAAACCAATATCACAGTGTTTCAAAATAACAATTTCAGAGCACCAGATTGGGATTGAATGTCCAAACAACAAACACCCACCAGTAATTGCATATCAGGTGTTAGCAGTGGAAGACTAAAACCTGATGAGCAGCACTGCTAAAATATACTTTGCATGTGCTGAAATGATGTGTGATCTAAAAATAATTGAGTACACAAAAAAGGAATTAACATAAATACTTCTATCCCTCCTGTATATATTGTATTATAAATTGTGGCTTTAATGCAAATTGTAGAGATTGCAGTCTATACCTTTTTTGACCCTTTGAAGTGTCCCGACGGTTGCAAACTTGGACATTATCTTCATCTCCATCTCCATCACTCCCATTAATTGTTGCAGCTAAAATTCAAAGCAGAAGACAGAGCTTGTTTACAGCATTCTATAAAACAATATACTGGCAAGATAGTCAGAATAATGCATGTTATTTGCTCACATATTTTTGATAACATCAATTTTATGTTTTCATTCCAATATTTAGCAAATATGTCCAATGCAGCAGATCTTTGTCATGTGATTGTTTATCAATTGATATGCCATGTCAAGACCAGCTGTTGTACATAGGTGTATACAGGTAAATCTTACTTTCCTTAACAATGCATTTGCTGTAACAATTGAGTGGAATATATGGTGTAATTATAATAGCACCCATACTACCTTGATTTGTCTCCACCTCTCCCCCGAATTTTTTTCCAACATGGGTTTGTCATATCCATAGCATAACATTATTCATTCAATTCATTTCCAAATGAATAAAGACATTCCAAATGCAATGATCATGTCACAAGTTGCAATATTTTAATGAAAAGAATATTAAAAATGTGGATAATTCACATTGGAGCTTCATGGTGCAATGTTGGCTAAAGTCAAGAGTGAAGGCAATTGATTCCACTGGTCCAATTTAATGAATAATGATGGTACCATTGTTCATACAAATTCAACAAAGCATTACAGTATGTAGCATGTACGCAGTAATAGATGCATGTAGACATACACATGCAAAATGCTTCAGACAAGTGACAGCCTACAGTATATAATAAATATCTAACAATCTGAAATGCTCTCATTTTAATATCCATACCTGTAAAATTGTGCTTCCCGTTAAAAAATACAAAAAGAAATTTCACACTCTAAGATATTTCTGCAAGTGCATCTTTTTGTTTTTATCAAATCTATTGTGGCCCTTGCCTACACATCTCTGTTCGGTGTAACGTTCCACTGGGACAAGTCCAAATTCTGGTGTGTAGTGTACTTGAAATGAAGCTGTTATAAGTTTAAAATCTGTTCAGCTATTCAATGTATACTAGGTTGCTGCGTGAATATGGAAGAATCTCCTTTATACTTAACCTATTCTCAGATGTCAAAAAAAAAAGGGACGGACTGCCTAGCTCCAGTTGACTATTCACACCATGCGCATGAATCTGTCTTCAATAGGCCTGTTCATTGTACAAATCAACAAAACAATAATTCCTCCAGGAATATACAGCTCTCGAAAGTTATAGTACAAATCTCACAGCCCCACACTGAGACGGACCTACTGTACCACAAGTACAAGTACCATCGATAAACAGCTCTCTAAACCACCATGCAACAGCTCAAATTATTTTTTTGTTTTCTTTTGACAGATGAGATCACAAACTATGTTCAGTTTTCCCCCTTAACACAACATCCCACCACACATACAGCCTCACACAGGTCTAGACCAAAAATAGAAGTTTAAGAGCACAAGTAAAGCAGGTTGGTAGTGAAAGTCCTAATTAAACAAAACAATACTAATTGCCCATCAGGTGTTGTCGGTGGATAAAACTACATGCTAAACCTCTGATAAGTAGTAAAATTGTCAAGTTCTGTATTTTTTTTCAGGGAGTGTCACTACTCAACAAGCCCCATAGGGTTTTTTAGTAAACTTCCTTTCACAAGTTTTGTTTCTTATCTCCTATGTTGTTATGTCATACTTATGTTATATAAAACAATATAAATAAATGACAAAATGAAAGTAGCACTTCCAAAAACATAGTTGTTCTAAAAATTACTATATGTGTGAAATACGAATAAGCAAGTTACACGGTGTTAGACATATTCATCTACTTCTCCTGTATATGTGTACTGCAGTTACAGTTGGTTAAGTTAATATCATTTTCTGGCCATCATAGCACTCATCATAATCTGAGAGTTGATTGCAACATGTAATTGACATTTAGGCATTTACAAGTAAAAGCCCTGTCAACCCAATCATTTGGATACATTCTTGAATCATTTATTGTACCTACAGGTTTACTGTATAGTTTGAACCCAATATGACATAAACCTACATGAAGGACCCATTTTCAATTATTTTTTGTACCAGGCTGTAGCTGATTTAAAATGATCGTGTGCAACAACACTTAACCCTGGTCATTGGTAACTTGTCACACCTACACACCAAAGTATGCACAATTCAAACAATCTCTCCTGTGGCACCAAAGTGCACCACAGCCACGTGTCCCCTGGGGGACTTCCCATAGGGTGCAGCCACAAACCGGCGCACGCAACTATATACAAGTCACCTCGCAAGTCCTCATTTATACACCTGGGTGAAGGAAGGCAATGGAGATAAAGTGCCTTGCCCAAGGACACAACGCAATGATCTGGCCAGGGCTCAAACCTGTAATCTTTAGATCACAAGTCCACTGCCATAACCACTTTGACCACAACGCCAGGCTCATATAACTAATGGCATAATGTGTTGTCCTATCTAACACTTACAAACTACTAGTTTGTACCAAATAATCTATGTGTTATATCATGCTTACAAAATATTGGAAAGATAAACTATTGGGAGACCTAGCGATAGGGCTCATATACAATTGAAGACCAACATATATTCCAAGTCTGATACTAACACAGTGCCCTTCATGTACAGTATTATCATGTTCATAAGCACACATGTAGTATATATGCTATCTGACTGATGTTAATTTGGTGGCACCACTAATATGAGTTTATGCCATGTACTATATGAATTCTTGCTTAAGTATAGCTTCATACCAAATATTATGCAGATCATGTGTATGGGATCATGCCAAATTAAATTGAAATTTTACATTAGGCCCCATATTCCAGAGAACAGCTGCACATAATATACTTCCCCTGACCAACATGTATACATTTACTGCAATACAACATGTTTATATATAAGCATATTATTAACATTCACAAAACTGTTTGTCAAATACTGTGAATAAGTCAAAAAGCTCAACTTACATACACACCAGTGCTGTTGTATTTGAGACAAATTAGACTCACCAATAAAGTCATCAATAAACTGGACTGAAAATCCCCATTTATCAACGTTGTTAGTATAGTAGTGAATAGCCTCTTTTAATGGCCCCAAACTTCTCTTTACACGAGATCTAAGTTGCATCTGTTAGAAAGATATCATAAAATTATAATGCTTTGCTATTAATATGACAAATCTGATGAAAGGTAAACGACCTACACATTCACCTACTGTATTTAACAATATGTGGGAATTATGGAAAATGACACTTAATCATCACAGATTCCTCAAAACACATTCTGAAGCTGAAACACTATAAAATAAACCTCAAACTTAATTTGAAGATCAACTTGTTTATCAGTCTGTAATTTTTACAGTTTGGAGTTAATAAAATCATCATTTAGTTTAGGTAGAATGATCACTCTTTTGTTATCAGGTATTAAGACTACACAGCATAGTTGTTCCTTTTATTTGTATCATCCATCTAAGCATGACTTCAGATAATCAACATCAACTAACTGAGAGTTAGGAAGCCAAATAAATCATCCCAAAAACCTTTATAACCAGTGGCAGGTCCAAAGGGGGTGGGGTCTGGGGGTGCTCACTAGGTGGCATCATCGGTTTCTAAGGGCCCCTAATTATTAATTTAAAACTATTCCGAAAACTGTCCCCTAAGATGCCTCTTCCATGTCAGCAATCACATTTCCAGAACCTATGTTCTGCCCCCAGTGAGAAAAGCTATTAATGCCTATTTCTGCTCATGAATGTACCTGGGCTGCCCCGCTGAAAGAATTAAGTAGAGTGAAAATTAGGTGAAATTTTCAGGATATGATTCTTTCATGGTATTCCAAGCATACAGTAAATTTTAATAATATTAAGAAGAGGGTCAATGTTACAACTTACTCGAAAATCTGGTGGAATGAAACAGTAACCAATTTCCCAAACCACATTTAATTTATATAATAGCTGTACTGTATGTGTGTATGGTTAGCTTCATCTAAGCAATTAGCAAATTTGGTAGTTATGATGTAATGAAGAAAGTGTTCATTATTAATGCTATTACGGTTTTTATTAATTAATTTGTGTAATTACCATAGATGAGCATTATGTAGTGAAGGAGTTTAATTTTGATAAATTATTCCGTCAATAAGTAACTATATTGTGTGGACAAATGTCTCATACGATACACTCTTTTACCATGTAACACCACCATGCTAATTGCATGATTTCTTTTTTATGAAAATGTACATGTATGACCACAAGCAATATGTCTATTGTCATGAAGTGATATGATACCCCTTTAAGTTCATGTCAAATGCCTGCAAGGTCTTTAACCCTTCCCTTTTTGACCTTCAAGTTTTCAATTGTTAATTCCCACGGTTCCCGAATAAAGAAATACATTAGAAAGAGTTCAGTCCATTTTTAGACGTCTAGTTTAGGAGTGTACATTCAGACAAAGAAAATCAGAAAAAAAGTTTCACCGCCAGTTGTTTTCTTTCTCACTTATGATTGGTTCATTCAGTGATAGATTTCATAAATTTGGTATTTGGTAATATTGAACCAATCATCGACCAGATGCCTGATGACGTTTTGACCAACATTGTACAACTTTCGGAATTGTTTCTTGAGGAAAATCAGTTCTGGGAAGTTAACGGAATAGACCAAACTTACATCATTCATTGTTTAGCCGTATAAAACAAAAATGTTTTTAATCAGTACCTTGAAGTATTTTACATGGAACTAATTGGACTTAAATTGCATCACAGAGAAAATAAATCATTTTGAAATCAACGGATCTTTTTTAACATTTATTTGAGAGGAGCCTCTTGGAGCTAGGCCTGCATAATAGCCTATCAAATAATCCTCTTCCCCGATCGAGGGCATGGAAAGCTAGAGCTAGTGGCGATTATTCACGCCACATTAGGCCTACATGGTTTCGGAGTGACTATAATGCAGTAGGCTCCATATCGTGAGAGGAACGGATCTAGAACACTTTACATGTTGGACTTTTGAAGAAACGGATCTGAAACGCATTTCATGGAGCAAGAGCGGATTTAAAAGAGCGGAATTAATTTCAAAGCACTGAAACATCCACATAGGCCCTAATTGTCATTTTCTGGAGGTATGGACCCAACCACGCATCGCCTGACGTTAGGCTACTGCTAGGCTCGGTCTAGCGAAAGGAAGAACACCCGGATCGAATGTTTGGCTCATCGCTTTGATAAGGCTTCATACTGAAGACAACATACTGAAGACAACATACTGAAGACAAAATTTGAACTTGGCATCAATATCGCTAACTTAGGCAAAGGCTTGCAAGTTAAAGACATAGCTTTAGTTGCCACCTGAGACTTAGAAGTTAGATTTGCGAAGTCATTCATAGGCATATTCCCATTCCCAGAGATGACAACGCTGAGGATCAGAGACCAAACCATAGCTGATGTATATTTTTTTACCAGTGGTTTTTTAATATTTGTGTAACTTTTTGATGTGCAATTGGCAATTTAACGGGTGAGTGAAACCATGCTGTCTCCATTGTTTGTACATCTTCCCAATGAGATCAAAGCATAACTGTGCCATAAAGTATTATTTTAAGCAAATGTTGTAATAATATTGTAGGCTAAGTGTATTTAACTGACGTACTATTAGTAGTCTATAGACAGTAATGTTAATGTTACTAGAGACAACAAATTAGGTCCCCATCGAACACCAATTGCGTTTATTTTTACTAGGCCCCTAATTTAGTTGCTATCGTATCACTTCCCAATCCCATACTGTGCGGATGTGATTGGATGTGTAGAATTGAAGCTACAGCAAGGGGTGTGTCCATTTTTTATTAATTTATAATATATGACTATTTATCTCATGATATTCCACCAAGTAATGCAATATCTGCAGGACGTATTCGTTCACTAGCAGAACATATTTATTGTGTAATGGATAGTTCAGGAATGTTTTGCCAAAACCTTCAGTGGATAAAGTCATGTGTATTATGTGTACCGAAGCAGTTTAAATGGCATTGTTTGTTGAATATAGGTAGGCCTACTAATAAAGGGTTAACCTGTCATTTTCTATGAGTTACCATTGTATGTGCATTATGAAAAAATGTTATTTACATGTATGCCTTTAATGCAAACATATAGGAGTTTCATATTGTAGCTATAGGCATTTTCTTCATAATAGTACCAACCATTGGCAAATGTGTTTCACCTTGTAGGAAAGAAATACTATTTTTGAGATGTGCAGATGAGTTTTTTCATAACTCAAATGTTTTTTATTGATAGGTCAGTATATATTATACCCTTTGAAAACATGTCATGTGCAGATTTATTTTGGTGTGATGTAGCATAACATTTGCAACTTGTGGATTTGGCCAACAATTAACTCAGCAATTAAAGTGCAATTTATAGTGGATTTTAGTAAAATTACTATTGATTGCTTTCAAAGATTGGAGAGTTGCAAGCAAATCTGTCAAACCAGTGGTGACATGTGAATACCAGGGGTTGATAGCAGTGTTCGAATTAACACATGTTCACATGCACCAATGCATGTAACTTTTGACTGCATGTAACTTCAATTGCTTACATGCACATGTGCATGCAAGTAAAATATTTCAGTATTTTATAATTAGTGTAGTAAATAACATATTTGAGATCGAAAATTGCTGTTATAAAATAAAACTGTTGTTTTGATGGGACAGTGACTTTTAATCATCATATCCCGAAATGGCCTACATAAAAAACCCAGGAGTAACTTTGAAAACACCCTTTTTGTAGTTTTCACTTGTGGTGCAGGTAATGATTTGTTTGTGCATGTAATTTTTTTTAACCTACATGCACAGGTGCATGTACACATTTTTTTGTAATTGGAACACTGGTTGACAGTCACCAGTTTATTACACATTCAAGAAGAAAGAAAGGTCAGGCATACTAATTACAGGTCACTACATCAAACCACTATACATCTCTTGCATTCAATTCAATGCCATGAATACCATAACATAATGACCAATCCCAAGACTTCTAGTCAGTAAAGTTCCAGTAAATTCATCAAATCTTTGACATGGCAATATGTGCACCCTACTCTAAACAAAGGCAGTGAGGGAAGAGCTCACCAAGAAATGTATACATGTCCCAATGCACCAACTCACATACTGTATGCATGAATGTAAACACCTGTTCCAACATGCATGACCATAAACATAATACTTTTTTATACAATAGGTTTAGCAGATCACTCTTTAGTTCTGTTTCTCGATAGACATAAATTTGGAATCCTAATAACCACATCTTAGATAACAATTGTTTTACTTCTGTGTGAAAGCATCGGTGTCTAAAAGGGCTATGTAAATTAGTTTACTGGTTTCATCTCACCATGTTCTACGTGCTGGGCAGAAGATTGTGAGAAGCAGAAATTGCCCTAGGATTGATTACAGACAGGAAATAAGCTATCCTCAACTCCTAGATAAAAGTGAATCTGTGTTAGAATGGCACTGTATACTGTGTGGTACAGTGCAGCACAGTGTAAAAGGAACTGCAATAAATACTTACAGTTAGAGTAGTTTTATGTGGTTCGAGTTAGTGTTAATATTTACTAACAGCTGTATGCCGTTCTATGCCATATACTGTGTAAGGTGGGAGAGGAAAGGGGAAAGCTTACTACAGTTTTCACTCTACATGAGCAACGAGGGTTTCTGCAGGTTGATATTTACATATGATTTTACTTTAACCTGTTTTGGTCCATGACACTTGCATTTAATGATTTATGTGTAGTCGATTATGTGCAAAGACTTGATGCGTCAAGTATAGTAATGCTCACTTTACAGAGACAGCAAATGAATATGTACTGTTATCAGTGTTCTCTCTGACAAAGTAATCTTGAATTTTAAGGTAATGGTTCTCATGTCTGCTTTGGTAGAATACTAGTTTTGCAGATACTTTTCTAGGACTTATATTCCGAGAGCACCATTGCTATTCATGTGTAGCCTTATCTATGGAACATGGTGACATTTTTTTAGTGTAGTTCACAGAACGTGAGTGAGTCTTGAAAGTAGAATGCATAAATATGCTATTGTTTAAGTGTAAAGTGCATTTGAGGGTTGGAACAGCCCTTTTCCTTTCAGTGACCTCAAACCTCTCTTATTGACCGGAAAATGTGTCATTTGTAATTATATTATTTTTTCATATGCTTTTTATATTCATGATGTAAGATCCTTTTATCATGAAATTTGTTTGATGTAACTTTGAAGTTTACCAACTTCACTACTTCACAAGTTAAAGTTTGTTCAAAACTTTCTAAAGGCGAGAGGGATATCATGAAGTGATATTCTACACCCCCCCCCCCAATTTTAAGTTTTTATCAAACTCCTGCAAGGTTATTTATTCCTTTGCACTATTGATCTTCAACTTTCCCCTACTAGGGTAGGATACTACAGTTCCCAAATATAGATATACTTTAGAAATTGTTCTGTCCATTTCCCAGATGTATACAGTAGTGTTAGGAAGGTTCAGACAAGGAAAATCAACTGAAAATTAGGATCAAGAGTTGTTTTCATTCTCACTTTGTGATATTCATTCAGTGATACATTTGATTAAAGTTCTTTCTGTTCAATATTAGGGTTTATTGAACCAGTCACTGCCGAGATGCACATCATGTGTCCGTCAAAGCATTTACAACTTTCAGATTGTTTTTCTTGGGATATTGTATATTATTTCTGGAAAGTTAGCCGAATCAATCAGACTCACAATGATAGTTATTGGTATAATTTAATGAATTGTTTGTAATCAGTATCTTAAAGTAATTTTACAAAGCACTTTATTGAACTTTTGTATTACAGAGCAAATAAATCGTGATGTCAATGGAACTCTTTGATCATTTTTTTTTTGAGTGGGACTTCTTGGAGCATTATAATAATTTTCCCTCAAGGGCAGCGATAATGCCATCTTTTACCAAGCTTACAGGCGGTATTTGCCACATAATACTATCGCTGGAATTGTTAACAGGTGATTTGAATAAGTACTTTCAGAGAAACCCCAACATAAATGGTTTGTTGCAAAAAATGACCTTTTTTCCATACAAAATGCAGTAGGCCCTAGGCCTATTAATTAAGCTAGGGCCTAGTCCAAAATTGGTGAAATATTGATCAATGAAGCTCAAGCTCAACCAAAAAGAAAAATATACAATTGTGATAAAACCTATTCATCCTCCAAACACAGCTCTCTTCAAAGTCTCTGAATGGGCCTGACACTAAACGTTTGGAGTTGCACTAGTACTATTAAGTACTAGGCTAATACATGATAGCCTAGTACCAAATAGGCCTAGTTAAGTTTATCTAAGTTAGGCCTAACGTTATGCATAGCCTATAGACCTAGCATAATTAGGAGCATAGCCATAAATAATAGCCAATGAGAGAGTGCTTCGAAAATATAATACGGTCGCTTATGCCAATAAATGAACTACATAAATGGTTAACTTACCGTTCTTCCGGCGCAGTGTGACTCGCACATCTGCATTTGGATGAATTTTATCTAGGCATATACGCGATAGGCTAGCTAGGCACGAACGAGTTTCGCGTACGTACGTATAGCCGTACGGCGCGAAGAGCGTAACGTTATAGAGGGCCGGCTTCTCATCTGTGAAATAAGATACCGTGCAGTACAATATTGGCAATATATCTTCATTTTCGCGATTCATAGCTAAAAAGGGGCTAATATATTCTTCCTTTGGGTAATATGTTTAAAAGAGCGATTTTATAATAAAGATATACATATCGATTTTCATTTTAAAGGCCGAAATCACAATGTGTCCGAAAGTGCTGTTTTTACCACACTCACATATAGTCAATATCAGAA
>KN883632.1:47040-62652 GCA_000934455.1 Apostichopus parvimensis | reverse complement strand
AGGTCCTGAAAACATAATTAAAGTGGTTTGTCTTGCCATCCTTGTTTCAAATTTCACAGAAATGTATTCTCGTAGACCTAGCAAAACATTTAAACTGACACAGTCCAGTTGGAAGTGTGTCACGGGTGGCATTAAAAGTCATTGGTGGTTTAACATGCTGGCGTATGACGCCTTTTGCCAAATTTGCGCTAAGCTCACTATACGAACTCGGATCTGGGTTGTGCCTAATTAGTTAGTTATTTAAATTATTAATAATGGCGTATGAGGAAATGCACCATTTTATGGTATGACTCCCAGGACGGCAAGTCGAGAAACTCACATGCAGTCGCGGCGGATAGCTTCATTCGCCTATATGTCCGGGGACATTTTGGGACATCGTTCCTATAGACCAGGGGTGGGCAACCTACGGACCGCGGGCCACATGCGGTCCGCCAGTGATTTTTTACATCATCACAAAAACTTACTAGCTGCTTAGAATTTATCTGCACTAATGATGCTGTCAGGTAGGTCTATTATCACCATTAATTATCAACTGGACTGTATTGACATTATGTTTTTGTGAATACAGATTAGTACACACACCTATTGCTTGAACGTCCACGGAAGCAAAGGTTCAATCTTTCAATCTTTCACTCCTAAAATCTGGCACATTCATTCAAGAAGGTTGCCCACCCCTGCTATAGGCCTATATCTGAGGCCCTGGGTCATTCCTTGACCGACTTGGTGCAATATAATGTGCCCATTTTGAAGTAAATTTATTCACAGATTGTTAGTTGTCATGGGTTCGAACAAATGAGGGGTATTCTATCCTGAAACATATGGCAAAATGGGGCTGGGGTTCCAGTTCGCTGCATCATTTGGCAACTTGCACTGGGTTCTAATGTTCATGTCAACTGGAAATAATCCACCAAAAATTAAGGCCGCATGAACTTTATTGCAGATTTCCTGATTGACGAATTTGTAATTTTTTCCCGAAATGACGCAACTACATGGCTGCTATCCAGCCTGGCAAGTGCCATCTCCAGCGATCTGGCAGGTATTGAAATCTGAAAGTTTCTTAATACGCTGCGCGCCAACCGATGGTGGCGCTCCGCTTAGATAGTACTTACGGCCGGACTACTCGAATCGATTACGTCCCCCCTCCCCACGTTTCAAATCGGATTGACGTCCCTGTGTGAACATGTATTATTTTTAAACCTTCCTTTTCAATTGGGTTATACATAGTAAGTCTCTTAACTTTGTTAGGATTCCCGTTCCACATGAAGTCAAAAATAAAAAACTTTGGATTTTATTAATAAAGTCTTTTGTTGGTCTAGGCAGAACCTGAAAAAGGAAGACGAGTTGGCTGATTGCAAAAGACTTCACTATTGTGTTTCTGCCAATAGGTGTGATATCACGCCCATTCCAAACTCTAAGCTGGTGTTTCAGCTTAGATAGCTTCTGCTCATAGTTTAAGCGAAAAAGATCGTTACCATTGTGAGTAAAGTTGATACCGAGATACCTAATAGGAGCGTTAGTAATCCAAATATTGGATTCACTGACATGAGCTGGATTATTTGAAATGAAAGGACCCAGGGGAAGAAACTCGGATTTGCTGAGATAAACTTTGAGACCTGATGCTAGTCGAAAATTCTCTAAGGTATGCAGTACCTTAACTGTGCTGTTGCGGATACCATCTAAGAATAAAGTGGTGTCGTCGGCATACTGCAGTACTTTAATCTCCCGGCCAAATATGTTTATCCCCTTGACTGTGTTGTCACAAATAATTGTTCTAGCTAAAATATCTGCACAAAGAATAAAGAGGTACGGGCTAAGGGGACAACCTTGCCTTACTCCTCTCTGAATAGGTAAGAAACCTGTCGAATGACCATTATTTAGAACACAGGAAGAGCTACCAGTGTAGAGTGTTTTGATCCATCGTCGAAAACTGTTCCCAAACTTGAAATAAATAAGAGTGTGGTCAATAAAATCCCAATCGATACAATCAAAAGCTTTTACAAATCAATAAAGAGCAAAAGGCCCGGAATGTTACTGAGGTCCAGGCCCAATAAACTTATTTTTGATCAAACCAGTCTGGTTATCCGCAACAGTATTGTCGACGACCCGTTTTAACCGGTTAGCTAATGCTTAGTTAGCTATAACATCATGGTGATTATCCGGTTAGTAATTAGAGTAATGACCCCTCTATTTTGCTCACAGGATAATAAATGATTATCAAAATCAAAATTCAAAGAATCGACAGCAAGCTGACCAAGAAAATACCACAAATGTCTATAAAACTCAGCAGAGAGACCATCACTACCGGGAGATTTACCGTTAGCCATTGAGCTTAAGGCTCTATGACATTCCACTAAAGTAATGGGCCCGTCGCAAGAACTGGGGTCCGATTCCTCAGAGTGAAAGTCAGGCAAATCTCTAATAAAATATGAAGGATAACATTGTGAATAAGAATATAAAGTACTATGAAACAAACGTATTTCACGAAGAATTTCTTCACTGTTGGTGGTGGCTTTGCCCCCGTTCACATTTAAGCTAAAAATGCTGTTATTTGCCTTGTTGCACCTTTCTAAATTCAGAAAATATTTAGTGTCTTTTTCGAGATTGCTTCTATTAAAGGTTTTTAAAAATATCAGATTGAAATATTATTGTTTACATATAGTGCTGGTTTCTACAAGCATCAAATGAATGTAAGTAATTGTGTTTCTCTCAAAACCCTTATATACAAGCCTTACTCAACCACTTGCCATACCTTAGACAACAATTAAATTCTTCTTGCTGACATGTGCATTTGTGCTTGAAATTTATTACGAGAGACCAATAACTATCTCTATAATCAACAGCTTCCGGGGGATTCGTCCTGATGTATCTCCAACATGAAAAACTGTCTCTCCCACACAAGTATATATGGAAAAAACATCGGTGAACCAAAAGACTTCCAGCAGATAGCGTCGAGTACTATAGGAATAAAATGTGTGGCACAGTATAAATATAGAGTTTCATGACGCAGATGTATTGTGTCATTTCTTTGACCATTGTCAGTTGCTATGGTGTCTTTTTAAACTAGTTACTGCCTGATATAATTTTGGTTATCAGATATAATACGAAAAAAAATGTTTATCTAACAGTTCGACAACTTACTTTTTCTATGCTTTCGAACAGAATCAATAAATGGCAAAAATTATTCCAGTTTTTAAATGTGGCGAAAAGAACGCTTTCACAAATTATCGGTCAGTTTCTCTGTAACCATAACTGCCTAAAATACTTTTAAAACATATATGAGAATAGGCTGGGCTCACTAAGAGTGAGAATAGTTAAAGACCTGTTCTTTCTACATATATAGCATTACAAGAATTACCTGAAGAAATTGCTACATCTTCGGATAATAAGAAATCAACCATTGCAGTTTTTATTGATCTTAAAGAAAAATTGGATATTAAATACGACATTAATAACTCGTATCTTGCGTAAAGAACTAAAAAATGAGTTCCTTCTGTTTTAAGTGTCAAAACTCATTCACACATTGTCATCGTCGTCATCGTCAACGTTACCATCGTCGTCACCTTCACCGTCGGTCTCACCGCCAGTGCCATCGTCATCGTAATCAACAGCGTCAGCGTCATGTTCAGCGTCAGCGTTATTGACATTATTAATGAGATTATTAAACTATTATATTATGTAAAGTTTTAAATAATAATCTTTTTTGTTTTAAATGTCAATATCAATTCACAAAGCTGTGCGTTCATAACAAATATGTTACTTTCCTTTCCTAGGCGTATGATTTTACTTTTTGGGCATCAATAACCTTAAGTTCTGTAACTCGTTAAAGATTAACAGCTTTTGGTAGAGATTGCATTTCATCAGTTCTTTAAAACAGGTCACTGACGTACCAAATAGTTCGTTAACATATAAGGTGAAAAGTCATTGATCGAGTTAATCGAACTTTGCCTACAATGTCTAAAAGAATGAAAGGTGTAAAGGGCATAGACATTTGATAAAAACTAGCTCATCAAATGCAAACAAGTACTACGTTTACTATATGATATCATAATTATACTGATACCTTTTGAACCGATGGTTGATAAATGACATGATAACGGATTTAAGTTCTTTAATATGAGAGAAATAAGACGGTTAATAAATGACTTTGATAAGGATGTAATGACAAGGTATAACGATCGTGTGTGTTCTTCGCTTCGTATCAAATATGCATTGACTGAATTTTCCACAAATAATTTAGCACATGCCATCGGTATTGCAAAACAAAACATCTTGTGAACAAAGTGCATGCTTTCGTTTGGTTAAATTTAATTCATTATCGCGCATTTAAATCATCTTTTATAATTTGTATTTGTTTCGTAAAATAAAAGTTTTTTTCAGCTAAACTGTTAATGGACTGTGTTAGTACTTTAGAAATGTATGAAGCATCAGTGAACTATAATACTTCCAGCCAAAGGTGTGCAGTACTATAGAAATGAAATGACACATATTAATCAAACAATGTTTTTTAGGCTAACGAAACTCTCCCTTTTTAACAAATTAGGAATAAATGGCGTTTATCTAACAGTTCGACAAATGAATTTCTATATGCATTCGAACAGAATCAATAAATGATGTCACGGGTTTTGACTAACGCCTTGTGACGATATAAAGCAGTTTGCCAATTAATAAGTATAACACTTATATAAAGTAAATAAAACTTTGTTTTTAAATTGTGCAGAAAGGAGAAAAATGAAATATATTACGAAGCGAGAAAAATATGGTCAAAGAAACATGGAAAATACTTATTTACATTAGCCAAATAGATTACCATATACGAAGCGTGTTCCCAGATGCATGCATAATTAAGTAGGAGAGTTAAACATTGTTAATGGCTCTCTTGGTTTTTCATCATTATTGAGCCTCGCTTACCTGCCACTTTATCAGAGCAAGCTAAATTAGTGTGTGATTATTTTTGTGACAAGAATATGCTTTCTATATTTTAGTAGACACTAGTGAAATTGAAATTATTGATGTTACCAGTAGAGTAAGTAACAAAAACACTGTTGATTTTGCGATATCAGCATGTCACTAGTGACAAATATTATTCCATATCTTATACAAACTCTAACGTAATTTTTAATAACTGTTAAACTAATGGCATTTTTTTAGGCAGTATTAAAGTGGACAACAAAAATTCCAGTTTTTAAATGTGGCGAAAAAACGCTTTCACAAATTAAAGGACTGTTTCTCTGTAACCAGAATTGCCAAATATACTTTTAAAACATATATAAGAAAAGACTGGACAGTTTCATTGCCAAATCCATCTCCTCACCCAGAGTCTGTATAGTTTACGACTTGGTGTTTCTACATCTATAGCATTACAATAACTAGCTGTAGAAATCACTTCCTCTTTGGATAACAATAAATCAATCAGTAGAGTTGTTTATTGATCTTTAAAGAACATTGAACACAATAGATACAACATTATTAAACTCGTATCTTGCGTAAATAAGTAAAAGTCAGTTCATTTTGTTTTACAGGTCAATATTAATCCACACATTGTCATCGTCTTCATCGTCAACGTCAGCAACATGGTCACAGTCATAGTCATCGTCATCGTAAATGTCACCATAACAGTCACTGTCAGCGTCATGGTCAGCAACAGCGTCAGCGTCAGCGTAAGGTTCAGCGTCAGCGTTATTGACATTGTCTTGTCAATATTAATGAGGTGATTAAACTATTATATTATGTAAAGTACTAAGTAATAATCTTTGTTTTGTTTTAAATGTCAAGATCAATTTACAAAATCTTGAGTTCATAACACATATGTTACTCTTCTTTTCCAGGCATACGATTTTACGTTTTGGGCATCAATAACCTAAAGTTCGTTAACTCGTTAAAGATTAACAGCTTTTGGAAGAGATCGCAGTTCATCAGTTCTTTAAAACACGTCAATGACGTACGAAATAGTTCGTTAACATAGAAGGTGAAAAGTCATTGATCGAGTTAATCGAACTTTGCCTGCAATGTTTAAAAGACTGATTGATGTAAACGACATTGACATTTGATAAAATTAATTTATCAAATGCAAACAAGTACTACGTTTACTATTTCATACCATAATTATACTGATGCCTCTTGAACCGATAAATGACATGATAACGGATTTAAGTTATTTAATATGAGAGAAAAAAGACGGTTAATAAATGACTGTGATAAGGATGTAATGACAAGGCATAACGATCTTGTGTGTTATTCGCTTCGTATCAAATATGCTTGGACTGAATTTGCCACAAATACTGTAGAACATGCCATCGGTATTGCAAAACGAAAAATCTTGTGAACGAAGTGCATACTTTCGTTTAATTAAATATAATTTCATTATCGCGCATTTAAATCATCTTTTATCATTTGTATTTGTTTCGTAAAATAAAAGTTTTGAAACTAAACTGTTTATGGACTGTGTTGGTACCTAAGGCATGAATAAAGCACCAGTGAAAAGCCAAAGGTGTCAAGTACTATAGAAATGAAATGTCACATATTAATCAAACAATGATTTTTAGGCTAACGAAACTCTCCCTTTTTAACAAATTAGTAATAAATGGCGTTTATCTAACAGTTAGACAAATGAATTTCTCTATGCATTCGAGCAGAATCAATAAATGACGTCACGGGTTTTGACAGATGCCTTGTAATGATATAAAGCAATTTACGAATTAAAAGATATATAACATATATAAGGTAATTAAATTCTGTTTTGAAATTAAGCAGAAAGGAGTAATTTAAAAACTATTAGAAAGTGAGAAAAAATAATATCAATAAAAATGTAAATTACTTATTTGCATTAGCAAAATAAATTATCAAATACAAAGCGTTTACCTAGATGCATTCATGAATAACAGTAAGAAAGTTAAACATTGTAAATGGCTCTCTTGGTTTTTCATCATGATTGGGCTTGATTACCTGCTAATTTATCGGAGCAAGCTAGATCAGTGTGTGATTATTTTTTTGTGACCAGAATATGAATTCTATGCTTTAAGTAGACACTAGTGAAATTAAATTTATTGATGTCACTAGAGAAGTAAGTCACAAAAAATCCGTTGATTATGCGATATCAGCATGCTATTAGTAACAAATATTATTTCATATCTCATGCAAACTCGTTTGTACTTTTTAATAACTGTTTTACTATTGGCATTTTCCAGACAGTATGGAAGTGGCAACAATTATTCCAGTTTTTAAATGTGCTAAAGAAAAACTAATATGAGCAATATCTGGAATTAATCAGTTGCTTTCTTATATTTTAAGGTATGCAAGTTTAGGTTTCTGCAAAGGGCCGCAGAATGTGAGCTATATGAAGCATTGCAAAAAATCATAACAGAACATTTCTGGATCTTGCATATGCTATCAAGTGTTGACATGTTGGCATGTTGGCACACAAGGATGTTTTACCTTAAATGAAACAAAAATGAATACATTATAAATTGTCAGTAAAGTGAGGTTAGGTAAGGATAGTTTTACTTTACAATCCCTAGAAATGTCGCATAATCAGATGCATTTATACGCACTCCATAAAGTATCACTGAGACTTTTGTGTTATCACAAACTCGGAAAACAAGTACCGTTAATGTCGTTTTAATTATATTAAGTAACAAACTATTCGATTTTAGCCAGTCAGACATTTTGTAGAATTCATTTCCTGATATTTTGAAAGGCATTCTCTAAGAGTTCGTGTTGGATAAAAACAGTAGTTACATTAGCACACGTAATTAAAGAAACCTTATGATAGCCACGTAAATATAATATATTTGTATATAAATATAAGTAATAATTTTAGAATGGACCATCGTGGAACGCCAAAATTGCAAGAAATACGGAGTGCACTTACACCATGATATACGTTAAAAGTGTTAACGAACTCTTAAGTAACTCTGGAACCAATTTAAAAATGTTTCACTTACCCCACATACACGTTACGCTCTGTAGCAGTTTGCAGTGGTCAATGGTATCAAAAGCTTTTGAAAGATAAAGGAAGAGTGCAGTTGTGCATATCGTATGATCTAATCCTTCCTAGACTTTGTCGACAAGTTGTGTGCCGCCATAGTTGTTGAGTGCCGCCATAGTTGTTGAGTGTACTTTTGTTTTTTACGAAAATCATATTGATTTGGATACAGTAAGTCTTGTTTAAGTATAAATATGAAAAAAAAACGGCTGTTGACAAGTCGTTCAATAGCTTTAGATATTGAAAGTAAAGCAGAAATTGTACTGTAGTTAAACATCATCTGCTCATTGCAGATTTTAAATATGTGTAAATTTTGCCATATTGGGTTCAGATGGGAAACACCTTTTATAAAAGATAGACTAATAATGTGTGTTAGTGGAACTGTGATAGTATGCCTAACTTTCTTAAGAATGGCGTTTGGAATTCCAACCAGGACCTTTACCATTTGATAGCTTAGAAATAAATGAAGTACTTTATAATGTGTAATAGGAAATAAAACAAAAGAGTTGTGTACATTAATTTGCGTCGATGTAGTTTAAAGCATTTTTTTGTTCCCGTTGGTAGCCGGGTTGCCAAAGATTTGGCAAATGTAGAAAAATACATATTAGAATTATGAACAATGGTATGCGGATACTCTGTGAGAACATCATTACAAACAAAGGCCAATATACAATTAGTTTGCAAATAATTTTTAGAACACTGTTGATTACTTCCGCATTTTAGCACTGCTGTTTTTGTCTTAGTCAGTAAGGTTACTGTAGTGCATTTTCTTTGTCTGTCTAATAACGTCTGTAAAATTATTTTGGGAATTGTAATAATGAGCCTTTACGGTCACAAGAATGTGAGAATTGCTTCTCTTTTTAAACATTTTTTTTATGTATATTAGAAACAATGAATGCATGTGTAAAAATGGTGACTTTTCTGTTTGTTTTTGGTTTAATTTTGGTGACCGGACAACACCTGTTGAAGCTTTGCCGGACTACTTGAAACATTGGAACTAAGCAATATCTACATCATTATTTTACAAGACAACAAAACAGTTAACAGCTGCAAGCTCTGTCAAAAGCTTTGCGATGTTTCGGTCACTGGTGTATTGTGGGGTTTATTATTACTTAAACTTAAACTTGCAACCCAAAAATCGGATAATGATCAGATGTTTCACTTATTCTAACACCGCAGTTAAACTTAGACAGAGGAATGCTTGTGTAAATGTTGTCAATCAGAGTATAAGTTTCACTTGTAAATCTCGTAGGCCTGCCGGTCAATAGTATTTACTAATGAATGCATTGTTATGGTGTTCATAAATTGTTCCACGTCGTATTTTATATGAGTTTGACATATATCAATAGTATAAACCTTTGCTAAAAAATAGGTTTTTACTTAAGTATCAATGACACTCAAACACTTATTAAGCTCATCATTGAAACGACAATAGAAATACTTGGTGGTCTGCAGATAACCCCTGCTATACTATATTTACAATTGTCCCTTCAATAAAAAAACTTTCAAGCACTAATTGCAAGTAGTTACTTAATCAGGTCTTAGAAGAACTCTTAGGTCACATGTAACATATAGCTAAACCACCACCTCTCTTTGAAAATGCATCAGTCTATACCAATCAATGTCAAGGAGTTTTGTAATCGTATTACTACTTAGTTACAGCCATAAAATTTAGCCCATGATTTTCAACTGTGATTAAAAGTTTAATTAAAGCATCGAAATTTTCAGTTATGCTTCTTGCGTTTACATGTACTACTGAATATGATTCTTCATTGCAGAATTAGCAAACGTTGGTTAACATCGTCACTGGTATAGTAATAGCAAGCCTGAAGTAATCGCATCTCATGAGTTTTGGGATTATAAAAAAACATAATATTATTTAGTACAAGATTTAACAATAATTATGGATGGACAAATAAAGCTAACCCATTAAGTTGATGTTAAATTTGTATGATATAGATACAATGATACAAAATTATACAAGACAAATTAAAAAAGAGAAGAAACATTAAAAATATTAAAATTCCATAATAGAAGAAATGTCTGGTAGACAAACAATTTAGTAAAATGACAATGCAAGATGCTTATTTGAGTGTCCTTCTTGTGCACAAGCATTACGTAACTTACTATATAGAATAATTGGATACAAGTCGTACTTATCGATCGAGACATTTGGAAACTACACAAAGAAAGTAGGGGGGGGGGTACACGTTTAGGTTAAAACAATGCTCCATCTACACCAAATATTGATGAAATAAATCACGCTATCCTTGATATGTAAAAAGAAATAATGTGCTTGAATCCAAGTGATTCGCCGTACAACTAATAGGTATTCACATAAGATTGTTCCTCTTCTTTTAGCTTAGGACTGCCAACCTTTTTAACGTTAACAGAAATAAAAAACATAATAAGATTGCGCTCTATACATGTAAGGGGGAAAGTAAACCAAGATTGGAAAACAATAGAGGAACAACATGGTGGTTATGCATTAGGTTGTTCATGGATGTAGTGAAATTTTGTAATTTTATACAATACAAAAGTGACTGGAATTCTTTATTATAATGATTTTCTCATCTTTGCCATCTTTTTCGTATGGCGAATACCTTCCCACCCAAGCAAATTTAAATTAATGACATGGTGGTTGTTTGTTAGTTGGCGCAGCAGTTTTTATCCTGTATTATATTTTTGATTACTGTGTCTGTGCCATTTAGTTTTCTTCTGTTTGTAATTAGGTTGTTTGTGGTCTCTTGCTTTAACAGTTAATAATTATTCCACGTGGTATTCCTTGATAAGAACAGTTTCAGACCCTATGGGAACGATCAATACCGTCTACTTTAAGTTTGACATTCGGTTTTTCCAGCTGCCAGGTTAAAATTGTTTTCAGAGGTATTCTCGTTTGTTCTTCGTGTATTCCAAATATTCTCAAACAGTACCGTCTGGAATATTTTTCGTTCAATTTCATTCATTTTTGCGTTTTCTTTTCTCAGTTCTTTGACTTTCTTGGTAAGTGCTTCCATTTCATTTTTTCCGTCAACACATTTTCTAAATCTGAGTTCTGGTATCGGAAGTTAATATGACTGTACCAGATTTCTAAGGGATAATTACATGTTGTAACAAATTCTGACATTATGAAAAGAGTGAAACCGCCCATGAAATATTCAAAAATTTCCCACCTTTAAACAACATTGATATTATTCTTGACATGTAAAAATTAAGTTGAAACATGTTGATATTATTTTGAATATGCTGATATTCAAACAAAGCATATAATGTTTATTATCTGCATTGCTGATATTAACTTGTAAAGTATTTATATTATATATATATATTAATACTGGTATTTTCTCCCAACATTGTACGCCTACGTCAATCATAGTTCATTGTTTCCTAGCTGAGTTCGATAAGCCTACCCGGTTGGATAGTGGAATGATTTAAGGATCTAACTGTTTATTATTGGTTAATGCGCTCTTACGTTGTCCTCGGGTGACCGTTGATTGGCTTAGGTGATATTATCAACAGTATAAAACTATGAGTGGAATTCAATATAAACTAATCAGCAGAAGATAGGTAATGTTCATTATTGTTTGCCGTGATATCGTTTTGACTTCTTTCCGCACTGGAAAAATTCTTCCAGTTTGTTACAATTGCCCTTTATTTTCGGTGTGAAAATCATTTCAGCCAAGTTAATTTCTTCCAAGTTGCATTGGCAGGCTTAATTTGGTAAGTAATTTCACGTTTGACTTTGCCATATTATTAATCCATGTTATTTTGTGCTTGTATTAAGATTAAGAGCATTCGGGGTTGTATTCTTAGATAGGAAGTTTCCCATATAATTACCCATGTTTTCTCTAAATTTCTCTTACTGGACATCGCCGCCAGAAAATCTACGAACGACTTTATCATAATGCGTCACAAATAACATAGGTACAAATAAGTAGTTTGATTTTTATCATTAGTTGGGAAAGGAATCAATTGAAATAACTGTTGTGCACCTAACAGTTCGAACAATAAAATTATCTCTATATTTTCTGGTATTACCATTGTCCGACCTTTGGTAGTTGGTTCCTCTTCATAGTACGCCTAATGAGGAAACAAATCATCAGTGTAGAGATTCGTCAATTATAGGTAGTGGTCTATGAAAAGTCTATCACACAGTCCAGAGTTAATATTCCTCAGCAGCATCACATAACTCAAAAAGAAAACATATAGGTGGTATTACCTCATATCATACTTACATTATGTATACGAATATGTTTAGTTGAGTTAGAAGATAGACGACATTGGATGCACATTGACATTTACAACTTAACTGATAAGCAGACGCCATTAGATTTGCCTAGAATGAGCATTCCATATATTGGGTAATATTTTCCTACCTGAAGCAGAGATGTTAATTTAGCATAGATTTACATGACAAAAAAATTCCTGCTGAGTTTGATGTAAATAAAATGACTATTGTGACCAGGCATTTGGAATATTATTTTTTGTAGTGTTAAGTTTAGATCATGCCTAAAATATTTTCCTAATTTGTTTTTACTACGGGATGTGAGAATGCTAAATTAACACTTTTTTTAGGGGTTTGCTCATCTGTGCTTGTTGCTTTGTAAAACTCAGATCAGTATGCATAGCAAGATTTAGAAACACATTTAATAGCTTCTACAAGGGATTTTGTTAAGTTCTTTTAAACATAATCTCACGAACAAGGGAGTAAAACCTTTCCATTAATGCTGTAAAATATTATTGTAATATCCCTTAGATAGCTTTACAAGATTCTTCAAAGTATAAAAATGTAAAATAAATATTAGATAAACATAAATATTTACATTATTATTAGATCATTTGTCATATGCTTTGATGGTTTTGAACACTGGAAGTTACATAATACAAAGCGTTCGCAATGTTGTCAGATAATTCGGAAGTGTCGGTCGAAGAAGATAAATAAAGCTAAATTATCGGCTCTACACATAAGACATATGCCAACCTGTTTTCGCATTAGCACGCGCGATTGCGGAATACGTTATTTATGATAGGGTCCTGTAACCTTTTTTTTTGTTGCTTCCCGCAACTTGTACCATTACTGTATTTACAAAAGTTGTCAATACTAAGCCGGGGATAATTATTTTGTAAGGAGTAATGTGATAGGTCAATTCTCTCCAAAAGGGAAAACACTGGTTCCGTTAGTGCGGAACTGCACAGTATGTATTGTGCTTGTTGGTCGCAATGGTCGGCCATGTCTACTGCACTGTGTGCGCTAAATCTCGGTATAGACATATGTACGTATATTCCTCAGGTCACACATAAACCCAGTAACAAAGAAGGATCTAACTGACATGCATATGAGAATAATACTTCCACAGTTTGTGCTCAAGTAACAGTTGATTGGCTGAAGCATATTTGTCAACAATCTATTGTCTCAAGCTTAAACTATAATGCCTTCTAAATTGCACTAGCAAGATAATTCGGTAAGTAAGAACACGGATACGTTTGGTATCCGTAGTTGTCGATCGGTTTTACGTGGTATATAGGTTGTCAGTTAGTGATTATATTCGGCCTCGGAATATTAGGAGGTATGGAACATGGCCATTTCCTATTTTACCAACATCTTGTGGAAGGCCTTTGTGTATTAAAACTGTTTGTCTTAACCAGAAATTTTGTATTATTACACTAAACAATTAAAACTTCCCCGAAAGTTGTTTCATGTTAATTTCGATATAGGTAATAAGTTGTCATACTTCGTAAATATGATGTAGTTACGCTACATTTAAACATTTCAGCTTTATGCAATTTTGCTTCAAAGATTCGCACCAATCGAACGTTTTATATATCGTGGTACTTTGGATCACCTCTGGGACAATGTAAACCATAAGAAGTATAGACAAATATAGCCATCAATGATGACAATTTAAGTTCATACTGCTAAGATAATTCTACATTTTTTTTTTAATTATACATTCTAATTGTTTCCATATTTCTTGGAAATACAACTTGCTGTTTGATTTTTGGATGCCTTATTTCCACGTACCAACACCCGTATTGCTTTAAATTTGCTCACCTCGCAAGAAGTAAAACACCCCTGCACCCACCAAAAATACCAGAAAGAGAAAGAGAGTCCCAAACAACGTTACATTTTGGTGAAACTGATTAAAGTTGATCAAAGCCGTGGTGCTAAAGAATGTTGCATTATAGAACGTAACCTTTGAAAAAGGTAGAAGTGTCTCCTTACAATATATGATTTCCCGAAAAGCGCATCTCAAGTACATTAACATGTTGATGGACAACCAATGGAAGAGCAAAGTCCTTTACGGTTTCCTTTACCCCCGTTCCATTCGAATGTATTTTGTAACTGCTGGAACAACTGGAGGCTTTTTGTACTGTAATAACAAATGTTTACGTACCCAGAATTGGCAAATAAATGTTTACCGTGTACTGTGTGCGACTGTCAAAGTCGACAAAGGTTCACTCCGCCATGTGAAGACTAGAGAACAATAGGCTACGAAACGATAATAGTGTCAGTTTCGATTAGTGAAGCTTTAATAAACACTCGGCAAAAAAGCAATTGACTCTATCGACTCTATGTGGATACAAAATGTTGTTGGCATTTATTTGGTGTGGTGACTACAGTCTGCAAGTCACCATGGCACATTGTTGATAAGCTTAAGGGATCCTTTTTCATCGTTCTTTAAGAACAGGTTTGTTTAATTCCAACGGGCTATTCCAGGATTAATGTTAGATGCGTGAGTTACAACATACTAAATATTGTCAGCATGCTAACGTTTAGGCTGATAGCATAGGCTACTTCTTATTTACAAAAATATAACAATTGGATCCCTGTGGAGTTACGTTAAGCCTGTAAGTTTAACAAGATCTCCAAACCTAGTTCCTTGAATTTTTGAAGCTTTCAATGACGCACTTAAGTTTAATTGAATTATGTTTGTTTTTGGAATGAGTTGTACAACCAGCCCGAACGTTAGGCATGCAACTGGAAACCAATATGTTAGGTTACTAATGTTTTGTTAATGATCATCGTCAGGAATTATAAAGACTTCACATGCTAGCCATAATTGTTTGTGCTTATATCTGACATAATACAAGAGACATTGTGAACAGAGACTGTGGGTATTACATATGATTTACATTTTTTTGGTGGGGTTCTACCTGCCATATACAATTCCGGCTAAAAGTGCAAGCATGGAATATCAATGTGTCAATAGAATACCACTGGGAAAGTGCATTAGCTTTAAGAATATCGTATTTGCGATCTGCTTTGTCTTCAAAACGGCTGGAGCTGGGGGTTGACTCGAATTATCATGAACGTCATTGTTTTAAAGGCAACTTTGTAAGTGGCCATTTAACAGTCAATCCGAGAGGAGTTCACTCCAAAGCGGAATTAATGGGTATGGTACCGTATCCAGTAGGAGTTTGCTTCAACACTAAACACCTATTTAGATAACAAACTCACAATGATTTGGGTTTTGAGATACAAGTGAACACAGAAAATGACAAGCCGGTTAGCATTTATGGTCGAGGGCACTTGAGAGGGTTCGGGATGTTAACAATAATTTAAATGTTTGCGATGAGTACATATTCATAGACCTTAGTCATATGCTGTATAACAAAGTATACATTAGTAT
>KN883632.1:25742-46740 GCA_000934455.1 Apostichopus parvimensis | reverse complement strand
TACACATACATTATGTATATTAAAATAAACTGAGCCCTACATACGTCCTGTTTCCCTTTAAGATTCAACGTAGACCACATGGATGGATCAAATATTATCCCGAAGTATATATAGTCTAAGTGTACCAAACATTAATTTATATTAACTACTATACGCGCTAAAAGAACATTTTGTAAGACGTTCAAGGTTATTCATAAAACACAATTACTACTTGGTCCCCGACAGATGACAGAATGTTTCGTCTCAAATGCCTAGATACTTCATCTGCAGAAAAAAGGGCAATCTTGTCAATTGCATAGCTATAATAAACGCAATTATTTAATTATTTTTACTCTAATATTCCGTCTCAATTTCAAATATTTAATCATTTGTGAATTTTCATTGGCTTCAGAAGTCAGTATAACTATATATACAATAAGAAAAAAATCAGCCGTTCTATTCAGTTTGAGGATTGAATGCTATAATCAGTTGCGGTAAATATAAACATTGTTAAGTAATGATTAAGTTTTACTCTACCATCAACAATTCTTTGGATTTAGTAGCTTTATTAGCTTTTAAATGACTTTTTTTGTTTAAATAATCCCTCGTTTTACTTAATGGGTACTTCGTTAGTATACCCTTTCATATTATATCAGTGCTTAGGAAGCAGTTGCAGTAGGAGTTGGATTTCTTTAGTGGTAAATATGTCCTACTTGTTGAGAATTGCTACATTATTAGTCGGTTAGTACATTGTCAGTGATATTACATGACCATTGTATTATCATCGACAAAAGAACCTAAAATATAGGGCCTTTCTGCACTAAAGGACTAAAGACTAACCTGGTTTGGAGAGGACTATGTTTTGAATCCCCCGCTTGGGTGACCTAGACCAAGATGATAGAATATACCAAATATAAAATTATCATAGTATATCGATTCCGATTTGGCTGATATTTAATGTCCATTGATTGTTTCGTCTGCTATCTTAAAGTCCGGTTGGAAGTTGGCAATCAAAAATTTTCATCATTAAAATGCAAAGAAATAACTTTAGAAGAGCATGGAGTCCAGTTTATTTGAACATTTCTTTTTTAAACTCTGTCGATATTTAAACAAATTCGTGTTCTAATGTAGAATGGTATGTACAGAAAGGGTTCAGGAACATTCCTAAAAATGAACAAATAACTTATAAATTTATAAACTGAATCAATATTTTGATCTCTATTTGTGATTATGTTAGCTGTGCGTTGGTGTTATATATATTTTATGACATGTTTCCAATGTAAATAGTGAATGTATTGCTTTACACTGCTTCTTTTGGTGTGGGCAGTGACGGAGAAATTGATAAAGTAGACTGCTATATTGTACAACACTTTTGCAGACCCTCCTTGTAATTTGTAGTCAGTGCAAACTCGTGCGACAATCAATGAAATGTTTGTAATTCAGGTTTTCCGGCGAACTACAAAATGCCGTCTAATAAGGAATGTTTGAGATACTTGGGAAATGTAGTAAGGGATTCTTCCATACTTATTGTTAAACACCAGTAGACCTAACGGTTTTTACGTAAGTATCAAAGGCCGAAAATGAAGTGCAGTTTGTCGTGTGTAATTAGGACAAATTGTCAACTTAAGCATACTTCGCGTAGACTGAAAATACAACAGTGCATATTTTACACAATTTAACTAAATCTAATAGACTTACCTAGTAGCAAGGCGCTCACTTCGAAAGATATTCGAGAAGAGCTAGAATCAATACTTTTTCATTAACGATTATAGGTTATTTGACTGTGCATCTTTTACGCCATATTTTTACAATTTCAGACTATCATACTTTGGAAAATATCGGGTGAAATCCGTTCTCTAGACGGTAAAAAGAGAAAAGAAGAATGAATAACTACAGTTTAGAACGCTATCGCGGACTGAAAAGTACCGACGATAGGAAGGAAAGTCGACATATTGCTATCATCAGCAGGACAGGCGATGGGAGCAGCTCAACTGCCAACACCATCCTCGGGAGAGAAGATTTTAATGTTAACTCGTCTTCGAAATCTGTAACACAATGGACTTCTGATGCAAGGTGTGAATACAAACAACGTGAGATCGCAGTAGTAGATACGCCAGGTGTCCATAGCAATACTCAAGACAAATCAACTGTAAAACATGAAATCGCACGTTTAGCGTTCTTGCTACGACATGGATTCCACTGTATCATAATTTGTATCAGCACAGGTAACACACGGTTTACGAATGAGACCGAAGAAATGTTGGAACTCATCAAGGTATGTTATCATTGTTATGCGTAAATAATTGATTTCGTACTATTGTATGCTGTTTACAATTTCTTTATGATCACACTTTTACTTCAATTAGGCTATATGAGTTGCGTGGTTGAAACTGTCTACATAGTGTTTCCTTAACGATACAATTAATCAAGCATATATAGAATATGTTTTGTTGTATTTGTTATTAAAGCCGTAATAAACATACACTGACGTATTCAGTCTTTCAAAGCTGAATAGGAAATACGGTAAACGATTATATATTGGATTTTATTTCGCATAGCTTTTCAACATCCGCTAAGGGAATTAACTCTATAGAAAATACCTAACAGGAATTTAATCTTGTCATGTAGAATCATATGGCTTAGCTGTTTCTCATTTAATTTTCTACTATAACACAGTTAAAATATCTGCTAATCACCAATCTTTATGTACACATGTATTTTCACAGATGGATGGTGGTGACGATATCTTTCCTTATTGCATACTTGTTTACACAAAGGCAGAAATTGAGCTTACCACGTGTTCACTTGAAGAATTTCTAACCAAAATGAGGGACGACAGTCGCTTTGGAAATTTTTTGGATAAGATAGATGAAAGAGTGGTTGCTGTGAATAATAAGACTATGTTGTCAGAAGAGAAAACGAGAAACAGAGAAGCTATCATCGCATTGGTTGACAAAGTAGTTGAAGAAAACAGAAAACAAGGGAGAGCAGAAATATACAGCAATGAATTCTTCAAGCATGCAGATACATTACACGAAAAAGTAAACAAAGACGGATGTCATCCTACAATTTTGAATGCTGTGATCGAGGCCACGGTGAAAATTGCAAATTCAACATTGAAGCCGAACCAAAATATGTTTATGTCAGAAGTAAAAACAATTCTTCAGAAAAATGAATTATGTAAATTCGAACAGAATACACAGTTATTAATAATCACAAACGATGGCAAACGCACCAAAGTTTCACGTGGTAAATTTGAACAAGATATAAACCGTATTTTTAGTGAAACAAGAGAGAATATGTCAAATCTCCATCGGTTCTTATCAGGTGGTACTAATAATAGGTCACGTTGTACTACTATTTCATATATAGTAATAGTATGTATTGCGTGTGCACTGTTTAGTTATACAACCTATCATACTATCCCTTCTGTAACTTCATTCGTAAATTACAGACTTCATGATGTCACCTTATGTGTAGATCGTCTACTGTACTTTTTCTATAAGTGTACACACATCGGCGAGACTTAGATGGGGTGGGGTATCATAAAGATGGCCAATAAAATGTGTTCGTCTTTCGAGTTAAACATGTGTCTATGACTGGGATAAATTGTCCCTGTTACTTATCAGTCCCGTCCAGGGTCAGAGGCAAAATAACCGAAAGAAGCATGAGCCGCTACGCGAATACCGAAGGGTTAGGTAGCTCAAACCGACAAAATCTAGGAGATTACCATCCTCTGAAAACTTATTGACCTGCTAGATTACAGATCACATATTCATTATGGTTTAATAAGTCGGCAAAGTTTCTCACGTACTAAAATTGGCTAATCAACCCCCATCCCACCTCCCAATAAATAAAAACCGCTGTCTGAAAAATGTTGGTTATTTTAAAACACACACGCCCACACATATGTATAGGCTCGTGAACTATAAACTTTGTGAGTCAGAGTGATAACATTTAAGTGATCAAATACAAAAAAAATTTGGATCAAATCTGCAAGTCCATGGCTAAGCTTAATTATTTTCTTCATATGTGCTCTCGCTACATCGTCATCTTTTATTTTATCTTTGAAATTTCAATAAAAATATTCTGCAATTTGTTTTGTTTTGAAGCTTCGTACGGTTCGTTGATTATCCGTGTTGAATTTATAAATGATGTTTACTGCTAGAGCTGTTGGACTTTTGTTAAACGTGTTGTCACGTGATCATACATTTCATAGTTCAACTGTTAAAAAGATGATTTTGTTGGTAATGTAGTTGTATCTTTCGACGACCATAGTAACTGATACTACCTAAGTTGGACTTGTACTCCCATTGGCAGCTTTGCTTACGATCATTTCAAATCGTTCGCATCATGTAAGGTGATTACGACAACACAGAAGTAAATGAGAATAATTTACTGGGTCCGTTGTTTCACTTTCTTGTCCACCCAGTATCTATTTTCTAATTTACTTTGCCTTATCCTAAATACTTTTACATACATGAGTGCCCATCTGTTTTTAAGATTGGATTAGAAACATAACCAAAACAAGCTTGTCTTTAATACAGAAACATAAAAAACAGCTGTCTTGACTACTTCGTACGATTTCTCCTCATTTATGTTCAAAATAAGGAAGGTAATATTGTGGAATAGGAAGCTATTCAAATATGAGGGGAGTCTCAGAAAATGATGATCAGTAGGTGGCTCTTCCCAGGTATAATTTTCCTTTTATAAACAGTAATGCGACCCTAAAACCGTTTTCTCCACCGTTTTCTCAACAATTCCTTTTTGTCCTATTATCTCAACATTAGCTATTTCACTTAAAAACTTCGATTTCGTCCTTTTTTTCATCCCTTCCGTTTGCAAAGTCAAAATATCGGTATGAGAAAATGGAAATTTCGATATAAAGTTGCATCAATTGATAAGTTTATTGAATTAACTACAAAGTTTTTTCAAACTTTTGTTGAGTTTCTCTTCATCTCTACTTTCTCCTGAAAGCTGTTTAAATCGACCTGTCGTTCTATAGTGGTGTTTAATCTAATTTCTATTTTTATTTTTTGTGTCTTGAAATTGTAACTATTAGACTCAAAGCTTTAAATACATCCTCAGAATGACGACAATTTCATATCAAGCTCTTGTCACTTTCTCATCATTTTTTTACTTTAATTCTTACAAAGTTCAACTATCCAATTGCAACATATACCATTTTCTTGGAATTGAATATAAGAATGGTATAGGATAGGATGGTGTTGTACTACGTATGGTAGGGTAGTCAAGGCACTAAATGTAACGAAAATTGCACATATAGCCATCTTGTTTGTTTATTTAGAATTATGGGGAATCTTTAGAGGGTAAATGCCTCCAGGAAAAGTACAGTTTGAAAACTTGTAGCAATTAAAGCATATATAGTTAAGGGACTATAAACCTTTAATCTCTAAGCATTGAGTGTTGTAATACTCAAATTAGGCAACCATTAAAAAACAGCCGGCCTTCAATGTGAGTATGCTTTGGTTGTGAATATCAAGGGTAGAGGAGGGGTAAGGGTAGAGATTGAAGAGAAAATGGGATGGTAATATTTTGGGTTGGGGTAACTTTAGTACATATAGGCAAATGTATTAGTGAAGTATACTGGAATACCAACTCTGACAATCACTTATCGGTCAGGCAGAAAATAGTAGGACAGAGATATACCCAGTAGTGGAGGCAGAACATCCTCTGGTAGAAAAGGTTGGAAGCAACATCAGGACTACTAACTAGTCTACCTTTAGCCTCCAGATGGAAGCCATCATGTTTGTTTAACAGTCCGGCCCCTTCCCCCGAAGATTCCCAAGGAAACATTGCAAATAAGGTAAAATGGCGTATATGCAACCTCTACACAATGACTTCTATCAGATCTAACAACATGAGGCACTCAATGAGGCATCTATCAATGAAAGTCTGTATTGGTTCTATGTCTGAGGTGGAGGAGGGGTCAGGGTAGAGACGTTCTGAAAGAAATGTGAAGTTTGGAATAAGCCTGCATATAGAACATGAAATACGTACCCAGGACCAATGCCTACTTTGAAAAGTGTTTTGATTGTACAAGTCAGGCACATTAAATGGTAGGATGTGGCAAACCCATTAGCTTAGCTAGAGTGGTAGGTAAAGACAACATTTTCCTCCCACCACTCAACCGACCCACCCCCTCCCCCAAGCAACGCAGTGGAAATAAAATCAGGACCGCCAAGAAGTCATCCCTTAGCTCCCAGATGGAAGTCCTCAATGATTCCCCGAAATAATATTGCAAATAATATATATGGGGTCAATGTTAATCTCTATACATTGAGTATTGTAGTATCAAGATAAGAGAATCAATACAGGATAAACCTCTCACTGTGATTTTACATTGTTCCACAGTTTAACAGGAGTGGAGGAGTGGTAAGGGTATATATTGACAAGAACACGTAACAAGGATGTTCTGTAGTGGGGAAACATTATTAGATACAGACAAATGTATCAGAGAAGTATCTAGAATTATGCTGTCCTCACGCTAAAAAAATGAGGGCGCTATACAGCTAGATAACCATTTCCGCTCAAACCCCAAAACAAAGATAAACTGAGATAAGATATTGATCGTTTGCCAGCAGTTTAATACAAGCGAATGTAGGTGAATGAGTGGGTGGATGGTAAAACTGAAAGAAACACATGAAAAATGTCTAAATAACAAGGTGAGAATAATAAACATGTTATAAAAACAAGACTAGGTAACATATGCCACAAGAAGGTGACATTCCTGACCACAGATAACCTGTGCTGATCAAGACTCACACGGCTGTGAAAATAACATGGGCAAGATAAATAAGTACTGACTGTCCACTTCAATGAAAACTTAGGGACACTTAATATATAACTGTATAAATTTGAGTAAACAAAAGTCCAACCTAAGCTCCAATCAACCAAAATCTGACATACTCGTACACTGTACGCACAACATGTACATCTAACAATTTCAAGATAACACGTACAGTAATTGGAAGCCCAAGGGTTAAGAAAGGTACTGAATGAGTTGTGAAGGTGATATAATTGACCAAGCATAGATGTGCAGTACACGCCAATAATAAAGATACCAACATGTACTACAATAAACAACCTAGTATTACTGCAACAAAACCCTAAAAACCAGGTATTGTGTAAGCCCAAGTATGCAGAAATCCCACGAACCGTAAGTAACAATGGAATACTGGAACGTAGAGTAATTGGTATACGGGAATACATAAAATGGAGGATGCTCACAGACTATCACACTCCAAGGTTAGAAAAAAAAGTAAGATTAAGGCTAAATGATCGCATTTAAACCAAGCGATGCTTCTGAGTTGAAAAACGTGACAAATTGTAAACAATACGATTTCTGAGTAGTCGAAAGGAAAGGGTGGCGCTATACAAAAAAGTAATCTACCTAGAAATAAAATTAAAAAACACAACAAGAATACTACCATGAAATTCATCGGGTAGAAAAAAAGTAGGGCAGGGCTATGCCTACAATAGTAGCTAAACAAACAGCACCTCTCAATTTCATTTAACATTGGTTCATGGATACCAGGGAATAGAGAAGGGGTAAAGTGTATAGATTAAAGGACAAAGATATTTGGGAGTGGGTTAACATCATTATATTGGCAAAGGTATATTAGAGAAGTATATCAAAGAATAATACCGTGAAATTAAATCGATTAGACAAAAAAGAGGAAAACTAGGGCAGGAATTTATCCTGTAGTTAGCCAGACAAGGAGGGTGGTACAAGAGGGGGGGGTATAAATCAGGACCACCAAGATGTCTACCCTTTAGCTTCCAGATGGTAGCCAGCTGTGAAAATTAATAGCCAACAATGAATCCCTGTGGCCTATTGCAAATATGGATAAATGGGCCCTATATTAACCTCTACATACATTGAACGTTATCAATAACACAACTAAGCAATATAAAATGGAGGAAACTTTCAATGTAATACTGCAATGGGTCTGCATAACAGGTTAGGGGAGGGGTAACGTAGAGATTGAAGAGAAAGGAGGAGATGTTTTGGTGTGGGGAAACATTATTAAATATGCTATATTAATAGTGAAATTTTCAGCACAGCTACTTTTGACCTTAATGCACAGGTTATAACGAGCAATGGAGGACAAGGCATCCCCGTCCTCTTGCCATTTGTTGCAAAACAGAAGCCAAGGGTAATTTATCCCAGCCCCCAACGTTTCTCCCCATTACAAACAGGGTGAGAAGGGGTCAATATTAACCTATACCCATTCAGTATTGCTGGTAGTAAAAACAACATTAGGCAATCAACAAAAGAAGCAGCTCTTAATTTGATTTAACAGGGGTAGAGAGAATTCTAACTAGGCATAAAAAAATTCTAAAAGTAATTGCATGAAATAAACAAGCTTTTACAGTATCAGAAATACACTATTAACATGAAGTTTACCCGCTAGAAATCCCAAATACATATACTAATGACAATAGGATATATACAGATCGAGCTCACTAGTGCTTTAGTATTTGGAATCTATCCAGTACTCTATTTGCCTTTTCCAATTTATTTAGTATTGACCTGTCAGCTTTCTGCTGAATACTTCAGGATATATTATTCCATTCAACATTTCATTATGGGACTGGTTTAAGTTTAAGTTATAAGTAGGGGATTATTGCTATCTGTATGGAATAAAATAGGTAGCAAGCATGTACGAGTAATTACACGTCATAACAAAATAAGCATTAAGTTGTTTAAGGTGAACCTAACAGGTTAATGTCTTGCAATATCCTATTTACTCCATTGACACATGCAAAAGGGAATGCATTTTCAATTTGCACTTTTGCTTTGCAATTGCAAAGAGATACCTTATAGTATTTAACACATTAACATAGTTCAAAATTATCCATTCATTAACTATTTCTTTAAATGAGGTTGTATTAAAAATAAATATTTAAATAATCAAACATAGTCAATTAATCAATCAAGTAAACAATCAATCCATCATGTAAATTAAAAGCAAAATTTTTCAAAGTTAGTGTACAATTAAGTCTGTACAATAAAGTATTAATTAGATGTGCATGGTTTATATTGCTCTGTTGTACACAGCTTTAATTTGTATTGATGATCTTTCTTAGATGATCAACAAAGCAGAAGGATTACCTTCAAAAGACCACGAAAGAACTTGTTTTCCAGGCTGTTATTGGTAACTGCCTAGAAGAAATTTCATATTTGTATAATTGAATGAAGTATAATGAAAGAGTATTTTAAATAATGGGCATTACTAAATATAATTGTCAGATTTTAAGTGGTGAGCCAGGCACTCAGCCATGATCAAACTGATTACACACACACGCGCCCTCACTCACATCGCCAAAGAAATACAAAGTCTTTAACTCTTCAGAGAAAGGGCTTATCAGAGTATCTCTTTTCTGTGTGGTAAAAAGAACTAGTGTACGGGTGCGAACCTCTCCTTAAATGTCTGCTCTTACCTAACAAGACTTAAAAACAAATTTGTCCGAAACAGCAAAATGGAAAACAAGTGCAATCAAAACTTACGGGTAATAAAGACTTATCTCTGACATCTCTGTCTGTATGTTATTCCTTATTCTCTGGCTGCTCAAGAGAACAAATACACCTTAATTGATTTGAATATAAATGACATGTAATGCACTCTAAATAATTCATTTTAGCAGAGATATGAAGTAGAATGGTGTTGGGGAGGGTGGGGGGGTCAGGAACCTAACGGTACTTTGGTAACTTTTCTAGGAATACTGTAGAACATTACCAGACAGAACATAACACAAATAAATTAAACAATTACAAACTACTTCAATGTTGTTTGTTTACTTGGTAATTTTTCACTTACTTGTGGATCATCAATTTCAACAAAAAAATATATGCCATACTCCGAGGCCTGTTCTCATGTTACAACCGAACGTTTTGCATAACATACATCAATTCTAGAATAACCAGACGTGTTTTCTGATGAAATAGCAAATTGTGAATACGAAAACTATGGATTCGGAACCTGGTAGTTATCAGTCGGGCGGGTACATGGGTTACTTGTGCAAACACTAGTTTATATCAAACTCAAGGCTTTAAAGAGACGAATTGCAGAAGGACATGCAAGACCTTTCTTGCATAATAAAATGACACAAAACCTTAAAGTTTTGCATGAAAATTAGTATTTGTAGCAATAAAGATGTGAGATGTACACATCTCTTATGATCACAGAAACTTCAATCAATCAATAAATTGTATCTTAAAGGTCTGTACTAACTGGCCCCATATTAAGCATGCTATCACTTTAAGATCTTATGAGATAACATTCTAGCAGTAGACTGTAGTATTCGGAAAAAAATCTCTGACTTCAAATTAGCCTGGAAATACATCATTCTTCCTATGTGTTTCACTGGTATGTGTTCTTCTGGTACAGTTTAGTTTGTAAAGATTATGAAATAATCAATGTTGTTTCACTGATGGATTTTGAGAGGTCCAGGTCAGTGTCTAGCTTGGCTTGAGCAATATTTCTTGTAGACTTAGCATGCTGAATGCTGGAACTTGAATACAGCTAGAACATCTTTAAGTTATATAAAATCTTACAAACGCTTTGTACTAGGTTTAACTAGTAGAAAAGATACAAAATGTAACAGTGTACAGTACCTAGTTTGTCTTCTATACAACGAGATGTTAATGATGTGTTATCTGTTTTTTCTTTGCAGTAGTTAATTGCTGCCTGTTAATGGCAAGATTTTCTTATATTGGACTTTACTGCATCTAATGGTTTGAAATAAAACATAAGTGAAAGGGAGAATGAACCAAAAAAAAAATAGCTTCAAAGACATTTAAGATGGATGGACACAACTCTTCGAAGGACTATAGTCACTGTATAGGCCAAGGATATGTCATTCTACTTTATGAATATAAGACATATATGTGACTGAGTTCAAAGACACCTTTCTCTCATCTGCACTAATTGAAACAATTGTGTCTGGCGTTAAATGGCTAAAACATTCTAGACTAGCACAGAATTACAGGCTGGTGCGCTTTATCTCCAAAAGGTAGGTTGAAGCGTAAGCATACTCATTATGTTTCCTGTTGATTGAATATAGGGTCTTATAAATATATGTACTAAAATGAAGTCAATCCACTACCAACAATTGCCCAGCATAGGCCTACAGTAATTGACAGCTAAATCTTCAATATTTTCCTATCAAAGCCTTGTTCAATTGAAATTACACAATTCACATTGCACCAACAAATCCAAAAACAATTGAATTTCATCAGAAAAATATATATATTGAGAAACTACGTAAGTCGACATAAATGCATAGGATAACTTATTTAAAGAAAACGGCCCAAAACTACTATTACTTGTTTGTTCAAATTGTTGAGTGGTAATATCAGTGGTGAGAGCTGCTTTAATTAAATGCCAGCATGATATATGTGAAACTTACTTTCTTAGAGAGTTATGAATTGAATTAGTTGAATTTACAATTGGGTAGCCTACACGTAGTTTGTAAATTGTAGTAGGACTACCAGTAGTACGTAGTACCAGGAACCCCAGAGCATATCGATATCACTCAGTATCACCATTACAATACATTACACGTAAGTTGCAGTAGTAACTAGGAACACTTAAATGTAGGCTACCATTCTTTAGCTCAGCAAGGAATGCCCCAAAAACCTTACCCCACAGCCACTCTGCTAAAGCTTTATTCTGTGCCCTTACCGAAATTCCATATCTGGGTCAGATTTAAAAATCCAGATCTGGCCCAGATCTGGAATTTCAATCTGGGCCAGATCTGCTCCAGATCTGGAATTTATATCTGGCCAAATAAAAAATTGGGCAGATATAACTTGATATAAAATAACATTTTATATGGCCCATATACATTTTTATTTGGTTAAATTGTATTGCATCCATATCTGGGCCAGATAAAACTTTATCTGGTTGATATAAAGAAAATCCAGATAAACTTTTATATGGCCCATATAAAATTGTATCTGGGTAAATTTTATTTCATCCATATCTGGGCCAGATAAAACTTTATCTGGTTGATTTAAAGAAAATCGAGTTAAACTTTTATATGGCCCATATAAAATTTTCTATGGTTGAAGTTTATGGCTTCCATATCTGGGCCAGATATAACTTTATCTGGTTGATGTAAAGAAAATCCAGATAATCCAGTTATATCTGGCTCTATATGGCCAGATAAATCTTTATCTGCATATCTGGAATAACTGTATGTAAGCGGGTTATGTCGATCAAATAGGAAATAAGTGGCCAAAACTGGACTAGCATCGAGAGTAACTTTCCAGCGTGATCAGTTATCTCTGTTCTAGTACGGAGGCCTATACATTGAGCAAGACACACGCAAAATAAACACACAGAACTCAAATGGATTGTAATGTAATAGCAATATGTAATGTGCTTGCACGTTACACATTTTTACTATACCTTATCAAAACATTTGAAAACTGGTATTTAATACATGTACATTCAAAATTTGGGCCCAGGTAAATCATATTACTTACTAGAATAAACTGGCATCGCTCGGTACCACTTATACACTTAAAAATAATACTTGAAGGTTGAGCTCTTTATTCTTCTGTGGTCCTGTAGCTGTTGATACTATATTGCGTTGTGCTATTCTTTTATTTAATATATTTGATTTAATAAATAAGTTCCAGGCGGGCGATATATGTTCCATTCAGTATCGAAGTTCAGTCCCAAAATATGTTCCTTGTTTCCATCCGTTCCAAAAAATTCTTCCTAACTTTTGACTGTTCAGTTCACTATATAATCCTTGCCAGAGTCCGGACATAAATAGGTTATTATTTACGAATCTCCATCACCTTTTCGTAATATACCAATCCTTTCTATTAAACTTCCTTCTGCTTTCTACTTCTACCATGTGTACACTCCCTTTCCTATCTCACTCCCAGAGTAACAATACACATATATGTCCCTTGTTCACATGCAGGCTTAATTTAACCCTTTGAGTCATCCTTTTTCCAAGACCATGTGGTTGCCTAGCATCCCAGATAGAACAAGTAGTCTAGTCAAAGTTATCCCCTCCCCCTTTGACTTAGTGTGCACTGTAAGTGCTTTACCATTGACATATATATGCATGTGCAATTCCACAATATAGGACAATGTAAATCTCTATTAAAATATACTATGTAAGAGCATACAGCATCAAATGTATATCCAGTTATATTTGGTTTTATATGGCCAGATCAAACTTGATCTGCATATCTGGATTGACTCTATATCAAGTTATATTTGGCTTTATATGGCCAGAAAAAAATTATCTGCATATCTGGATTGACTCTATATCCAGTTATATCTGGCTTTATATGGCCAGATAAAACTTGATCTGCATATCTGGATTGACTCTTTATCCAGTTATATCTGGCTTTATTTGGCCAGATTAAACTTTATCTGGCCAGATTAAACCAGATATAAAGCCAAATATTGGATCTCGGTAAGGGTACGCATTCCATAGGTCATGACTACTCATGCCCTTCAAATTATAAATGAGAGAGGTACATGCTCGGCTGGTAACACCCGATACCTCCTACCTTAGTACCTAGCTAAGGCTGGTCTAAGCTATGCGTATAACTGTACATATACACACTTTCCATCCAATATTACTGCTGTTAGTGGCGACAAGTTTCACATGAAGAGGAATTTGGGATAGACAGGTGATACGTAAGCCTTGGTTACAATTTAGCACCTTATTGGTAGTATTTCACTGATAAAATAAGAGCTAAAATGAGATACTAACGCTGCTGGGAAGATGATGTCATACTACTGCTCCTTTACGTACAGGTCTGTGTTCAACAGTCGTACGAGCATGTATACTTGTGAGCTGTGTGAAACAGTTGATGCCGCCATTTTGTTACAAGTCTCGTACTGCATGGGTCTAAAATTGCAAATGTCCTTCATTTTACGACCATAATATTCCAAAATGTCACCAATGATAGCATTAACGTGTCTTTAATGCAAATTCTGAATGTCGTTGATATATATAGTCTACTTTTCCCGTTTATTACGCGGAAATATTGGGGCGATATACAACCTACCTACACCGTATGAGAAAATAACGTTATATAAACTGATGGCTAAGGCTCAGAATTGCTTTGAAAATTCTCTTTTTAGCAAGAACATATGAACAATTCTGAAAAAAAAGCATCATGTTGGCTACATTCGAAGTGAAAAGCACGATATCTAAATTGTTAATGACTGTGACTTATGTTTACCAAGAAGTTGGTAAACATATGCCCCAATTACCGTAAACATATGCCCTGATTGATATATATATATATATATATATATATATATATATATATATATATATAGCACTGGAATGGTATATGTGTTTACTTCTCTGAATTGGTGTTTATGTTTACCTGTCGTGAAGGATTGGTTCAACTTGAAATGTAAATATCATTATACCTTATGATACTGAGACTACATATCGGTCGATTTAAGTTGTTTCCTACTTTTTGGGCCATTTGGAAAGGAAAAATTCAATTGGTATATCCCTTTCGGTAAACGTAAGTCTTGCTCTCAATGTATAGCCCCCCTTTGGTATAAAAGTTTACGTGTACGTACAGGCATCTGTACTTTCTTGACAACTGGTTACGAAATCGTAACGTTAGCCCTACTATAGACTAGGGCTAACTGCTACAACATACCCCTAGGCTTCATTGCGTTGGCTGAAATCATCTGTGGTATTTGTTCCCTATCGAGGGGTATAGTGATGCACACCCGACGATGATCACACAGTCTCGATGCAAGGGGTCTTGGGTTGAGAGCGGATCAGTCGTTCGGTAGTTGGTTTTTGTGCCCAGGTTCTTACCTGGTGACTTTTTCTTAAGGAGTACCGTTAACACGAAAACGTCTCACCAGCAACTTCAGGTAAGGTCAATGAGATTAGTCCTTAAAGTTGGTGATATTGTTGAAACCATTACTTGAACCTGTTCAGGCAACGTTGTTGCATACAGCTTTACGTAATTTGTTCATTCCCATATTCCTCTAATAATGTTGTACTATAGACTAGCTTAGCCTGAAAAATGCTAGGCCTACATTCGGCTAGGGCCATAAGCGAGGGTCTAACACTATTTAAGCATTGTGTCTAGGTAAACTAGTCTGTAATTAGAGGTACAAATTAATACCAAATGCCCAAGAAATTAGATTTCACAAGTAGGTCAGCTTAACTCCTTAGCCTTCTGTACATGTATCATATATGGCCTTAGATTTTTCTGGACAATAATGTAACTGTACATGTGCCCTATATCATGACCAGATACTGTACTGTACAGTAGCTATGCCTAGAATTAGAGACTGTGAAGTCACCATGCAAATGTAACTTACAAGTAACCTGTATTGAATTAGCCATGCTATAATTGCTAAAACTTTTCAACAAGTTCCTGGAAGTCTTTACTCTCCAGATTGTTCTCAGACATTCTCAACACCACTGTACAGTAGGGTGTCTAAATATCCCAGTGAGGGTATCAATAAAAATAGTTAAATGATATAATATTTTAAAATCCAGCATAGAATTTGATCCAGTACTGAATACCTTTAATCTAAGTCTCTCAAATGATGGATTGTGTCTCTTTTGTGTCGTATTCATAACTTGCCAAAATTTGTGCAAATAGCACTGCCCTGCGTCCAAAAGGTTATTGAGTCAATACAGTTCCATAATGTAACTATTACAAGAATAGAGTGCACCTAATTAAAAATCTACATCACACAAACATTTGATAAAGCCATCTATCACCTACCCTGCATATAAGCCATTGTGTTGAGTCTATTTAGATCCATAAGTAATACCAAGTTGACTTATGTTGCAATATTCAGTGTTAAAGGGTGTGAAGACTCGCGCACAAAGAAACGTCTCATGCCGGTAATCTGACCTAGTTTCGAATGAGGTGTAACAAAAGTGTTAGACACTACCATCGATCCCAGAAAATACACACACACATATTGCTACCGTAGGTTATTAGACACTAGTGTACAGTCAATACATACAGCTACGGTCAATACACACAACACAGTGTACATAGTAGCGTGGACATCTCAGGTCTGCATTTTGTAGCGACAAAAAGAAAACGTCATTTGCTAGCAACGGAAAGTTAACTTTTTCAGAGCGCGGCACTCGGTTTGGGGCGAGACTTTAATGCCTTTTAAGATCTGAGCTCTGTATTGGCCCCCAAAATATTAGAGAGAAGTGTACATAACAAATACAAATTGAAATAATGCACATATACGCTCTGACCATGTTGTATTCATTTGATCGGAACTGCCATATCGACCCAGAATGCGGAAAAGGGTTCTTGATTCATCTTGCCTTGTATACAACATTTATTTATGTAGCCATGTATTCATTGAAGCTGATACAACTCCCTCATACCATAGCAAGTGCTATTTAAAGTTGCAAGTCATTAAAGCTTTACCAATTGTAAATATTTCAAAATTAAATATACATTAACCACATCATACAAAAAAGTTTCCATCCTTCTGTTTGTTTCTTTTTTCATTCCAAATCTTTGGAATACATTACTACAGATACTACTCGTATTTGGGATAAAACAGTCCCATGGTATCAACTTATGCGATAACCTACATAATATTAACTTACTTTGGGTTAATTAAGAAAATATCTTCTATTTTGCTGTAGATGATGCAGTAGGTCAACAAATCGGTCTGTCCCAGGCGGCATATGTGCTCTAGCTGTGATTGCTACCGTTCCAACATTGACGTTTTAATTGCATGGCAGCTACAACGTTCGGTGTTATTCCCTTTATTAGTTAACTGTTGTCGTTCATGTTGAGAACTTTGCCGTCAAATTGGTCTGAGAAAACAATTGTATTGGTAAACGAATTGAAATTGACAATGAAAATAGTATATATATGAAAGGTTGTGAGATGAATAAAATAGTGGCTGATGTACAGCAGATTTAGTTTTGTAAATCAATCCATTGTTTTCTTAATTTGTAGAATGTGAGGTCAGTTTATGGCCGTGGGAGGTCTATTCCGTAATCACAAAACTTTCCAAGCTATAGCATGCTATAATTGGGATTAAATCAGCATATCTTTAAGAGAAAGCTTTTCTTTTGTACCACCAGATGGATAGATCTACAGGCTGATACAGCAATGGATGTGCTCTAATTAGAAATGCCGAGCAAGATGATCACACATCTTACAGTGGGGTGAATACAATGATCAACCAAGCTTTTCATCATGCTGTATTGTATAGCTCCTTGTTGGGCTTATCAATAAAAGCTTGCATGGAAGCCGATCCCAAGCAAACGCAATAGTATGTCCTGTATATCGCGAAGTAGATTCACACGTCCGGTGTATATCCTCTGGGACACAGCACATCTTTCATTGGAGTTTTGAAGTTGTTGGGAATGGCTGTTGGATTGGTACAGTATTACAGTATTTGATTCACTTAAATGCAGAACAGTAACAGAAAGCTGACTTGTTCCAGGATATGTTACACGGTTACACCATAGAATTGAAAGGGGAAATTACTATAAACTTCAAGCACACAGAACCAAGAGAATGCAGAACAGACTTTTAAATTAATTAATGGGAAGTCTTCTACATTTATAACTGTATAAATGGACTCATACTTTTACAATGGACTTCTTACAATGTATTAGTTCGGTCACTCTGTGGCACCACGTGTTTTGTAAGTATTAGGAAACATTTCCAGCTGTTTGTCAAGAACATGGAACTTGTTATACAAATGAAGTGGTCCTGATGCTAAAGTGGCCAAATTGTTGAGGTTACTGGATATCTTGATGCCTTACCTTTAACTGTTCTTAAATGAATTTCTCATGTTTTAGGATGTTTTCATTCTGTATTCCAAGCAAGATCAACAAGCCATAGTACAGTGATTTTCAACAACCACCACACAGATACTTGGGCAGGACTGGGTTCATTCGTTAAGCAGATTACTATATATTATAAGAATATTTCAAACTGTTATCCTTCAGAATCTCTAGGGGGATGTTGCATTGTTTCTGAACCGCAGTTTCACAAATCTACAAGTGTGGTTCAGGGGCTATGCTAAGGGAAAAGTTTACAATATTAGGTCTGACTTAATTACTGCAAGCTTGCACTCTTTTATTACACCAAGAACCAGTTTACTCTTTTAACAAAATTAAATTATTTTTCCTAAAACTTGTGGGGATTGAATACAACAAAGGCAAATACAACTAGCACCAATGTCATTGAAACCTTCTAGTGCAGCCCAATCAAACATACTGTAAAACCACAACATTTGCAATTGTAGTTCTGAAATTGTGCAATACAGGGATATTGTGTATAGTTTTGTCCCTCCAAGCATGGAACTGGAAACTGTATGATATTATCGTAATTTGCATTGGTTACAGTATTAGATACAGCCTATACTGGTAAGATAAATACTGGTAAGATAAATACTTGAGATATAAGATAGTTCCCAGAATTGTTCTCATGTTTGAGAGAAGTCAGTAAATTGAGGTCATGAAATAGTGCAAGTATCTTGGTGTATGTGAAATAAATCTTGTGGGAAATATAAACTGGGATTAAAATACAATCAACTGTTTGAATATGATTGTACAATTGTTATTGTGTCTCGTCATTTAATATCATAATAATTTCCACTACTGTATGTGTTTGGTAATAAGCCAAATCTCTGGGTAGAAGTTTAAAAAAACATATCATTATTTGGGATGAATTTTAAGCAGTAACATTCACTGCCTATACCGCTGTTTATGTTTTGAGTCAGCGATGCAGTATACTGAACAGTAGTGTACAGAAAGGGAAAATTTTTGTTGTATTCCTGATCATCTCCAAATTTCTCTTTCAAAAAAGGAAATTGTTTGTTGTTTGTAGCAATATTCTGAGCAGTGAGAAAAAATTTAACCATACAGTGAACAGTTGCTCCTGCAGTTGCTTCTTTACATTACCAAAATTATGTTCTGGTGCATGTCATGTAATATTCACTCTAAATTTTAATTCCAAATTACCAGTATTTCATTAGTTCCTGAGCCATATTATGTTTGCTTTAAAAGTCTGGCTTTGAGTGTATCGTATTTTGTCAAAAACATTAACGAGGAGAGACTGCATATCATCATCTCTGAACAGACTATACCCACTATGTTAACTGTAATGGTTTCATATCAAAACGTTTGGGAGACTTGCCGCAGTGCTGACAACGTTAAAATATTTCCATGGTTCCATCAAGGATGTTAGAGATGGACATACAACATTTGAGCTTTCTTTAAAGTTTGGTTCGTGCCGACATTAATACTATTTTTTCCAATACTTATACCTAAATAGCACTCAAAACGGATTATGGTACCAGACGTTACCTGTACGTTGTCTGCTAGATTTATAAGATGTCGAAAGGCTAGAACATGCACAGTAATACTGTTATCGGTTGTCAGTAGGTATATGCTACACTAATTTCATATCAGTGTTTGTTTCTAATGTCATAACAGGAGTGACTTTCCATATGTTATTTTTAAGAAATTGCAGGAATTATTTGAATCTTCAATGAAAACTATGCGTAGGTTGTCTTGTTTGCGTGGAGATTGAGTTGTGTAAGTGTTACACAAAAATGAAGATTTGCTTTCTTTATTTTTTTTGGGGGGGGGGGGGCAGACGGGGATGTGATACTTCAATCCTCAGTGGAGTTGATTGCTTGCAATAAGCAGAAGCCGCTTTCACTTTGATATCATATAAACCTGTGGAACATGGTGCCGAAGCACATATCTTCAAAGTACTGTGTCCAACTTTCAATTGTTTCAAGCTACTAAGTGACCAAAAAGTAGTACTCCAGATGAAGTTGCAAATCTAAGAAACCAGGAAACCTGTCAATCACACCTTGAAGTAGGATAGGATTACACAGTATATGAATTATTCATCGATTGGGTGAAAGTCTTAAAGTTTTTCGTTGTATATCCATCTCTAGATAACACATCCCTGGTTCTACAAGAATTTGTATTAAATTAGCTGAAACTCTATAGACCAGCCTTGCAAGATTAAAAGAAATGGCTTCTTACATAGTTGGCATGATGCAAATTCATCCAGTGCCAATACTGGTCGAGAACTTGCTAGAACATGCAGTAGGTATATTCAAATTGACACTTTTGGCAATGAGGTGCCTCATTAATTTCATATCAGACAACAGGGAGATGGGTTAAACAAATATCCAAAACCCGTACATCTATGTCGCCCTAACCTACAGTAGGTTATCATCCTGCCCCTGTTATTTAGGGAGTTCCTAGAACGATTGATGTTATCGCAGGTCAATGTTTGAAACCCTTATGATGAAGAAAACAAGTATAGCATTGTTTAATTAAATATATTCCCCATGGTGCTTGCACAAACCATACTGCCATTTCCAAATTAAAAGTTCTTTTTGGTCCCATACATAGAAAAAGTGTGAGCGAAAGTTTAGTATAATGAATGCAATTCATACTTCTACCAAAGCTAGCCATGTTTGTCAACAATAGCGATAACTGGAATTTTGCATCAAAGGAAAACCCTATTTCTCACCAAGTCATAACAGTAAGCTGTCTGAATTAGCATCTTCAGATCGAATATGGGTTTGCTGAGTTAGGGAGCAATATGTTCGAAGTACAAGGACCAACCAATGAACACAATTTTAACATAAGAGGCAGAGATAAGACACTATAGCAGAAATCATTATGTCTTCTTTCTGTTTATTACTGATAAATGCAAATATTTTCATAAAAATTCAATATGAAATTTCATGTTACTTTCAAAAATATATAAACAAAGCAACTTCTACAACTTCAACTCATTCACATTCATGCTATCAGCTAGAAAATTTACCATGAGACACATTTTCTATAAAGCATTGATGTGAATACCACTGACATAACTTGTGCTATTCAAATGGATAAAGGGCTTCGTCAAATCATGAATAAGGCTCTGCCCCATATATTGCACATGTACAAAAAGGGTTACTGCTGTACATGCAATACTTTTTTTGATGGGGGAGAG
>KN883632.1:0-13713 GCA_000934455.1 Apostichopus parvimensis | reverse complement strand
AAGGAAATATTCAATTGGTATAACCCTTTCGGTAAACCTAAGTCTTGCTCTCAATGTATATCCCCCAGTTGGTATATAAGTTTACCTGACGTACAGGCATCCGTAGTTTTTTTTTTTTTGATAGCTGCAGTAGCCCTACTACTACTACTACTATAAACTGTATATACGCCATGGGCTTACTGCTACAGCATACCCGTAGGCTTTATGCATTGCGTTGGTACGTGCATTCAACCCAACCGTTAACAGTTACGGCTAAGATCATGTGTAGTATCTGTTCCCTCTCGATGCAAGGGGACTGGGCTTGTGAGCGGATCAGTCGTTCGGTAGTTTGGTTTTCGTGCCCAGGTTCTTTCCTTGGTGACTTTTTCTTAAAAAGTACCGTTAACACGAAAACGTCTAACCAGCAACTTCAGGTAAGGTCCATGACATTAGTCATTAAAGTTGGTGATATTGATAACTGCAACGTTGTTGCATACAGCTTCACGTAATTTGTTCATTCCCAAATTCCAATAGTATAGACTAGCTTCTAACCTAAAACTTGCTAGGCCAACGTTCGGCAATAGCCTAGGGCCATAGGCCATAGGCCAAGGCCTAACACTATTTTAGCACTGGGTCTAGGGTAAACTGGTCTGTAGTTAGAGCTACAAATTAATAGCAACTGCCCAAGAAATTAGGTTTCACAAGTAGGTCAGCTTAACTTCTTAGCCTACTGTACATGTATCATATATGGCCTCAGATGTTTCTGGAAAATAATGTTACATGTGCCCTATATCATGACCAGATACTGTACTGAGTGTACAGTAGCAATGCCTAGAATTAGAGACTGAAGTCACCATGCAAATGTAACTTACAAGTGGCCTGTGTTGAATTAGACATGTTATTATTGCTAGAACTTTTCAAAAAGTTCCTGGAAGTCTTTACTGTCCAAATTGTTCTCAGACATTCTAAACACCACTGCACTGTAAGATGTCTGAATATCCCAGTGAGGGTATCAATAAAAACAGTTAAAGGATATAATATTTGCAAATCCAGCATCAAACTTGGGCCAATACAGAATACCTTTAATCAAAGTCTCTCAAGTGATGCATTGTGTTTCTTTTGTGTCTTATTTATAACTTGCCAAAATTTGTACAAAATAACAATGCCCTGCGTCCAAAACGTTAGTACACGTCAATACAGTTCCATAATGTAACTGTTACAAAAGCAGAGTGCACCTAATTAAAAGTTAACATCCTCCAAAAATCTACATAACACAAACACTTGATAAACCCTTGCATATAAGCCATTGTGTTAAGTCTATTTAGATCCATAAGTAATACCAAATTGACTAAATATGCAATATATTTAGTGTTAAAGATCTGAGCTCTGTATTGGCCCAAAATATAATGGAGAGAAGTGTACAATAACAATTAAAATAATGCACATCTACACTCTGACCATTTTGTATTTATTTGATTGGCACTGTTAATGTTTTCTCAGACAAATTTGATGATCAACATTCTCAAGATGAATGACAACAGCCCACTATTCAAGGGAATAACACTGTACAATGTAGCTGCCATGCAGTGAAAACGTCAATGTTGGAACGGTAGCAATCATAGCTAGAGCACAGAAGCCGCCTGGGACAGACTGATGTGGTGACCTACTGCATCATCGACAGCAATATGGAAAATATTTTCTGAATTAACCCAAAAGTAAGTACGTTTGACATCGCATAAACTTGATACCATAGGACTCTATTATCGCAAATACGAGTAACATCTGAAGTAATGTATTCCAAAGTTATGGAATGAAGAAAGAAAGAACCAGAAGGGATGGAACTTTTGTATGATCTGGTTAATGTGGTGGTGTCTTTTCCTCTATCTCCATAGTATTTAACTACACTAGAGCTATATCCACTCACTGGTTTTTCACTCTTAAAGGTCAATGCAGGACGACACCAAATTTTCACGTTAGGTCCACATATAAATTTACATGTATATTTAAATTTTGAAATCTTTACAATTAGTAAAGCTTTAATGACTTGCAACTATAACATGCACTTGCTATGGTAGGGAGCTGTTTCAGCTCCAATTGAATACATGGCTGCATAAATAAAATGTTCAATGTTGTATACAAGGCAAGATTAATCAAGAATTAATGGGCCCAAAATGGGATGGATAAACGAAGTGAAATTGACAGTGAAAATAGTATATATATGAAAGGTTGTGAGATGATTAAAATAGTGGCTGATTTACAGGAGATTTAGTTTTGTAAAGCAGTCTATTGTTTTCTTCATTTGTAGAGTGTGAGGTCATGTGAGGTCTATTTGGTAATCGCAAAACTTTCCAAGCTATATTGCGTGCTATAATTGGGACCAAATCAGCATATCTTTAAGAGAAAGCTTTTCTTTTTGTACCAACAGATGGATAGATCTACAGGCTGATACAGCAAAGGATATGGTTTAATTAGAAATGCCAGGCAAGATTATCACACATTTTACAGTGGGGTCAATACAATCATTAACCAAGCTTTTCATCATGCTGTACATAGTGGTATAGCTCCTTGTTGGGCTTATCAATAAAAAGCTTGCATAGAAGCCGATGCCAAGCAAAGCCATAGTATGTCCTGTAAATCGCGAAGTAGATTCACACGTCCCGTGTATATCCTCTGGGACACAGCACATCTTTTAATGGAGTTAGAAAGTTGCTGGGAATAGTTGTTGGGTTGGTACAGTGGTATGTGCTTCACATACACGCAGAGCAGTAACAGAAAGCTAACTAGTTCCAGGATATGTTACACTGTTACACCATATGAAAGAAAGAGGAAATTACTATAAGCTTCAAGCAGACAGAACGAAGTTTTGGCACCACATGTTTTTGTAAGTTTTAGGGAACATTTGCAGCTGCTTGTCAAGAACATGGAACTCGTTATACAAATGAAGTGGTCCTGATGCTTAAGTGGCCAAAGTGTTGAGGTTACTGGATATCTTGCTGCCTTACCTTGCATTAACTGTTCTTAAATGCATTTCTCATGTTTTAATTTTGTATTCCAAGCAAGATCAGCAAGCCATAGTACAGTAATTTTCAACAACCACCACACAGATACTTGTGCAGGAATAAGGGCATTTGTTAAGCAGATTACTATTATAAAAAAATGTTACACTTGTATCCCTCAAAATCTCCAGGGGTACAACGCATTGTTTTTCAACCACAGTTTCACAAATCTACAAGTGGGGTTCAGGGGCTATGCTATGGGAAACGTTTACAATATTAGGCCTGACTTAATTACTGAAAGCTTGTGGTCTTTTATTACACCAAGAACCAGTTTAATCTTTAAACAAAATTAAATTATTCCCCCTCAAAATTGAGGGGAGTGAATACAGCAATAGCACATGCAACTAGCACCAATGTCATGGAAACCTTCTAGTGCAGCCCAATGAAACATACTGTAAAACCACAACATTTGTAACTATAGGTATGAAATTGTGCAATCCAGGGGTACTGTGTATAATTTTGTCCCTCCAAGCATGGAAACTCCATGATATTGTGGTAATTTGCATTGGTTACGGTATTAGATACAGCCTATACTGGTAAGATAAATACTTGAGGTATAAGTTAGTTCCCAGAATGTTTCTCATGTATGAGAGAGGTCAGTAAATTGAGGTCATGAAATAGTGCAAGTATCCTGGTTTATGTGAAATAAATCTTGTGGAAAATATTAACTGGGGTTTCAAAATGCAATCAACTGCTTGAATATGATTGTACAATTTTTATTGTGTCTTGTCTATTAATATAATGCTCATCTCCACTACTGTATGTGTTTGGTTATAAGCCAAATTTCTGGGTAGAAGTTTGAAAAACAAATCATCAACAATTTTTGATGAATTTTAAGCAATCACATTCACAGCATATATCTCTGTTTATGTTTTGGGTCAGCAACACAATATACTGTACAGTAGGAGAATCGGACACTTTCTGTTGTATTCCTGATCATCTTCAAATATCTCCTTTATGATATAAACATTGTTTGACTGTTTGTAGCAGTATTCCTCTGAGCAGTGAAAAAAATTAAACATACAGTGAACAGTTGCTCCTGCGCATGCATTTATACATTACTAAAATTATGTTCTGATGCAATATCATGTAATATTCACTGTCAATTTTAGTTTAAAATTGCCAGTATACCATAGGTTCCTGAGCCATATTATTTTTGCTTTAAAAGTCTGACTTTGAGTGTATAGTATTTTGTCTAAAACATAAAAGTGGAGGGGCTGTTTATCATAATTCCTTGAACAGGCTTTACCCAATATGTTAACTGTAATGGTAACATATCAAAATGTCTGGGAGACTTAAGCTTGCCACAATGCTGACAAGGTTCAAATATTTCCATGGTTCCACCAGGGATGTTAGAGATGGACAAACAACATTTGAGCTTTCTTTAACTTATAGTTCGTGCCGACATTAATACTGTTTTGGTCCAATACTAATACCTAAATAGCACTCAAAACGGATTATGGTAGCAGACGGTACCTGCACGTTGTCTGCTAGATTCATACGATGTCAAAAGGCTAGAACATGCACTGTGATACTGTTATCAGTCGTCAGTAGGTATATGCCACACTAATCTCATATCAGTCTTTGTTCCTAATGCCATAACGGGCAGCGGCGGAGCGTCCATACAGTCAGGGGGCGGATGCCCCACTGACGGACTCAAATAAATTGCTGGCGCCCTTTTCAGCTATTTACCAAACGTATCTACGGTGTCTCTTAAAATACATCATTATTAAGAAAGTCGAAAGAATTTTTAGTCTCTTTGGTGTCATTTTAAAAGTATTTCTGATAACATTACGTACAGAATTATTTTCTAGGAGAACGGTACATATGAGAAACATGACAATGGCCGTGATAAAATCAATTTCAAGATTACTAGCGATCAATTTGCTCAATTTGTTTCAAAAAATGGTTGAAAAGTGACATGAATTCCTCCTCATTCATTCATTTTATTTGAGCACGTTGAACGCTTGCGATAACATGTCATTACGAATCAATGCAGACGCTCACCCAAACCGTTAAAAAATACCGCCCCTTCCCCCTTCTCTTCCTACACTGTGCTCCTAACAGTGGCATAGCGTCCATACAGTCTCAAATGGACTGCTGGCGCCCTTTTCAGCTATTTACCACTTTTTACTTATTCGTGATTATTGACTTTTTTATGGCGCTCTCATCTACCTATTGACATTTGTCACATTTTGTTGGCGATAACACCTATTTATTCTTTGTTTATTTGCAAATTAGGAAGGCCCGGAAAGGGTCATTTCCGGCGATCTAGGGAGTATCTTTACTCAAAAAATGTCTGTACGCTCTGCGCCAACCTGTGCTGGCGCTCCGCTTAGATAAAGTCGAAAGCGCCCATACAGACCATTCCCGCCCCCTCTGACAAATACCCCTAGCTCCGCCACCGATAACAGGAGTGACTTTTCATATGTTATTGTAGGGAATTGCAGGAATTACTGGAATCTTCAATGAAAACTATGCGTAGGTAGTCTTGTTTGCGTGGGATTGAGTTGTGTAAGTGTTACACAAAAATAAAGATATGCTTTCTTTATTCTTGTGGAAAGCCGCTTTCACTTTGATATCAGATAAACCTGTGGTACATGCAGTGACGTAGCCAGGATTGGTTCAGTGGAGGGGGGGAGGCGCTGGGGGAGGGGGAGCTTGACCATTTCCTGGGAAGGCGTCTTGTTACTATCTGAGTGGAGTGCCACCATGGGTTGGAGCTTAGCGTACGGGGAATTTTCAGCTAAAAAGGCCTCCTAGATCGTTAGAAACGACACTTCCCAGGCCTTGTAAGCTGCTCTAAAGTTTTCCAACATCCTTTATTTTGAGATCCCCATGTCTTGATATGGTCATCAAATAGTTTAGAGAAATAGAACACAGATTCTATTGTAAACATTATGTGTGATGTAGTCTAGTAGAGTTGGAATTATATAATTCAGTACTGTCTTCTCGGCCTATGCGCTATGTCACGTCAGGTTTTTCAGCAACTATAGCTTACTCCCGGTCCGCGGTCGAAGGGTCGTTAATGAGTGGTCATCATGGAGATTCGAGACCATTCAGACCAATGAATGATATATTTTTTGCATAGTAATTTTTTCAACACTCAAAATCCCAGTGGGAGGGCGACTGGGGGGCGAAAAGCTTTCATGTGGGATGTCGCCCCCCCCCCCAACGCTCCCCGTGGCTACACCACTGGGTACATGGTGCCGAAGCACATATCTTCAAAGTACTGTCTCCAACTTTCAATTGTTTCAAGCTACTATGTGACCAAAAAGAAGTACTCAAGATGAAGTTGCAAATCTGAAAGGACCAGTAATTTTACTAGAAAACCTGGCGATCACACCTTTGAAGTAGGATAGGATTACATTGTATTTGAATTCTTCATCGATCGGCTTTTGTCGTTGTATATCCATCTCTAGATAACACATCCATGGTTCTACAAGACTTTGTATTAAATTAGCTGAAACTCTATAGACCAGCTTAGCAAGATTTAAAGATATGGCTCCTTACATAGTTGGCATGATGCAAATTCATCCAGTGCAAATTCATCCAGATGCAAATTCATCAATAATGGTCGAGAACTTGCTACAACATGCAGTAGGTATATTCAAATTTACACTGTTGGCAATGAGGTGCCACATTAATCTCACATCAGACAACAGGGAGACGGGTTAAACAAATCTCCCAAACCTGTACATCTATGTTGCCCAAACCTACAGTAGGTTATCATCCTACTCCTATTATTTAGGGAGTTCCTAGAACGTTTGATGTTAGCACAGGTCAAGGTTTGCAACCCTTATGAAGAAGAAAACAAATAAATCATTGTTTAATTTAATATATTCCCCATGGTGCTTGCACGAACCATACTGCCATTTCCAAATTAAAGTTCTTTTTGGTCCCATACATAGAAAAAGTGTGAGCGAAAGTTTAGTATATAGAATGAAATTCATACTTCTACCAAAGCTAGCCATGTTTGTCAACAGTATCGATAACTGGAATTTTGCATCAAAAGAAAACCCTATTTCTCACCAGGCAAGTCATAACAGTAAGCTGTCTGAATTAGTATCTTCAGATCGAATATGGCTTTGCTGAGAGAGCAATATGTTCGAAGTACAGGGACCAACCAATGAACACAATTTTAACATAAGAGGCAGAGATAAGACACTATAGCAGAAATCATGTCTTCTTTCTGTTTATTACCGATAAATGCAAATATTTTTATTAAAAATTAATATGAAATTCCATGTAACTTTCAAAAACATATAAACAAAGCAACCTCTACAACTTCAGCTCCTTAACATTCATGCTATGAGCTAGAAAAGTTACCAAGAGACACATGTTCTAAGCATTGATGTGAATACCACTGAATATCACTGACATAACCTGTGCTAATCAAATGGATAAAGGGCTTGGTCAAATCATGAATAAGGCTCTGCCCCATATAATGCACATGTACAAAAAGGGTTACTGCTGTACATGCAACACTTTTTTGATGGGTGAGGAGGGGGGGGGGGAGATGTGGTAACATGTTGAGAAGACCACATCTTTTAATTTGTCGTTTTTCTTTTTAACATATGCAATGCTACAAATGAAAGCACTTGGAAATTTCTTAAAGTGATAGGCAGTTGTTGCCTTTGCATTGCTTTGAAGTCTGCACCACTGTAAATATTGTTGAAGGAGTGGAGTTCTGCAAATCTCTTGATAGTCAAGAAATAAATTTTTCTTTTGCTGTTTATTAAACAGCTCCTAGCAGTGATATGTGTTTACACGACAATGTATCTGAGGTTCCTTATGTAACCAGTGTTTTCTACATACAGTCAAACTCAAAAACAATGTTAAACTTGTTCACCTGCAATGGTCTAAAATCAGAAAGTACTACAATATCTAATCTCTTTTGCACTTTTATTATGGTACTGAATTTGAAGTGGACTATATTTATCAATGAATATAGCAATAGATGGGGTTGGACAGGTAGGGAAACTAAATATTTGACAGATGTTATATTTGACAATAAAATTCACCTTCCCAAGAAAGTAATACAGTTATTTAACTGGCATTTTATGAAGGACCTATGTAACGATAGCAGAATTGGTTAATTCCTCCTGCTGAAATGTCCAATAAAGACTCGCAGTTTTGGAATGTTCATCTGATTCGCCATTTTTATAGAAACATCTGTGTTTATTGAAACTTTCCTAGGATGTTGCCAACAAGATGCAATTGAAGTCTACTGTACCTTGTTGTCAAATGTGGAGCTCACAAAAAGTCCTATCAACTAGTCTTATTCAAGCAGTGGCAACATATGGGAAAAAAGAAAAGCAAAATATGGTACAATTTTGTTCATATTATTTTGAACTATATATCCCATCACTCTATCATCCTTTTAAGAATCGTGAAAGCTTGTAAACCAGTAACAGCACTTATGCAACATGATATGACAAAGGTTCATATGCCAGAAAATGAAACTAGCAATTTGGAGTTAATTTGATAAAAGAATGATGAATTTACTATACTGCAATATTGAATGGGGCTCAAAAGAGCTTCAGAAGTCTTTTGAGGTACATTACTTGTTCTGGTAAATATATTAATTGCCCTAAGATTCAGCTTTTAAAGCAGCTACCAGTCAGATAGTATGGGATCATGAACGAGTACAAGCCTATCTTTCAAGGTATTCAGATTTTTACCTATATTTGACTCAAATAACCTTCGACTTGGCTAAAAGCATTAATGTGAACTCAACACATGATACACCTGCATACAAACTTCCATTCATCATTCAAAATATTGAATTATCATGTTAACAGGGCTTTCAGTTTCAGATATCTAGTTACCTCATGTGGGCTTCTGCTATACTGAACAAATATATAGAATAGTACTCAACGTCAGAAACCTATATACACTACATAGGACTACCAACGTTTCCTTGATGAGTTAGATGCTCTATGTTACTCTACTGACCTTGAGTAGCCTTTGACCCTCAATGAAACCAACACCTACTGAAAATTCCAGTATAAATATAAAATTTATGAAATGATTCATAAAATACTTTAACAGGAAGAACAATTATTATAAACACTTTTGTTCATACCGACCTCAGCGTAAACAATTTAGAAACCAAGAACATATGGTATAATAACTATTAACATTTCTTCCTTCTACTCTGCAATTTTGAGAGAACAATAAGCAAAATTGATACTGGCAAATGTAACATGGCAACAATAACAATAATTCACAAATGATGAAGACATCTGAAAAAGTAGCAACCATACAATGATGATGGTTTGAAAATATTAATGAGCAATCCTTATTTTTAGTAGAGCAGGGTTCTCGCAAGCCCGTTTTAACCTGGCGGTGGGTGCGGTTTGAATATGATTTTGCCTCTCCCTGCATGGTTTGAAAGTTGAGCGCCCGGTCTGAACATTTATGAACCAGGAAAAGCTTGATGCCAATTATCTGGTCCGAAAAAATTATAGCATGAGGTTAATTTCCTCCTGGGTGCATAATTATAATAACAGTTCAAGAATTTTTACCAAAGGTGATCATATTTGAATATCTGGAGTCGGCTCGGACTTGAGGGGTCTTGGATTTGGCTCAGACCAAGGGGACTCGGACTCGACTACAGCTCTGCCATAAATATAAAAACGATAATGGATTGTAAATAATTTATTATATGATGTTGTGAAGGTAGAGACTTAGAGAGTACTCCTAAATGTAATGGATAGCATTAAACTCTTCGTTTCACTAACAAAAGGTCTCTCAAATACAGTACTAGTAACATTACAACTGGAATAATGGATAACCAATACGATGCAGTGAAGTAAGGGAGTTTAATAAAAAGCATCCCTCAATGTAATGACTAGGATGAAACTCTTAGTTTCACTAACTAAAGGATACCACATGCAGTACCAACAAGGGGAATGCCCATTATATTGAGGGTCAACTAGACTTAAGGTTTGCTAGACCCAACATCCACTTTGTGGGAAGCATTATTGAGCGTCTAGTTAGCATTTATTGGGTAACTGAAGTATTGAAGGACCTTGGTCTCCCCTCCCAGCAGCATTACAACATTATAACTGGAATAATGGATTGGTGAAACAATGTATTATTTGATACAGTGAAGTAAGGGAGTTATATGAATAATAGTTAATGCAATGAGTAGGATTAAACTCTTTGTTTCGCTAACGAAAATTATTCTCCAATACAGCAACATAAGAATTTTTTCAAATGGATTGTTAATAATGTATTTTATGATGCTGTGAAATAATAAAGTTCATTAATAAATTTTAATTTGTACGCATGCCATATACCTGTCCAGAAACTAAAAAGAAAAATTCAAACTCATAGAATGCACTGTACCTGGCTCCAAGCAATGATATATAAATCTAGTCCTCATTGTATCTACAGAAGTTGTTTGTCCAACTTTAATTGTAAGCCTTTCCTTTCATTAAAAATTTTGATCTTCGGTAAAAATATTCTTTTGTCAGCAGATTTTATTGATGACAGTACACCCGTCTCTTGTGGAGAAATTCCATCAGCTCTTGTTAACCTACAACAAACCAAAACAACATTTCAATCATATGTCAAAGTTTCACTGAAGTACATTCCATGTAAATATTTTTTAAAAGCATCACATTTTGATATTGGCATAGTTGCAAGTGTCTTGAAAAGGTACAAATAAACACATCATAATCAAGGTTAAAATGTGATGGTGTGCTATGCAGCTACAGAAAGCTTTCAGTGGTCTTTTTAGATCCCCAACTGTCACTTTGAAAATGTTTTTTGTCACAGTTCTCAATAGTTTTTTGCTGTATTATTAAGATAAAATAAGTTGTACATGCAGCCTACACATATACAGTAGCCTATATGTCAGATTGAGATATTCATAAAATAAAACTTATTACATAATGGAAACCATGTGCAGTACAGTTTGCATAATGGTTATCTATTTATACACCCAACCAGCTAGTATTGGATCATAGCAACATGTTACCACATGTATGCATTTATGTATTTTGTCACACAGTACAGTGCTAACATCATACAAGGGAGTTGTTATTGTTCCATAACAACTCTGATCATAATAGCCTGTTTGTGCAAGGAGTTTTAATGAAACAACTCCCTGGTTTGTGCTATGGACATGAGAACTATCTAGTGCCTGTTGAACATTAGTCTTGCGCATTTTCATGTTACTTACTAACACCTAATTACTGCAAGCAGATGGTCATTTTTCAAAGTATGAAAACTGAACACAATCAAGAGCTTCTATTTGGACATGATACCCAATATGAAACTACTTTTGTTGCACATATGTATGCTGGTTGTTATCATAAATTATTTTTATAGGAGCCATGATATTGTTTTCTTATGAAATAGGTCTGGATTCCCTTGGCATTATAACCTGATTGAAATTTAACATCTGTGATTGCACTAATATGTGAGACGATTGATTAACCTATTTAATAGCTTTTAAAGATGAAGAAACTGATAACATTGGAACAATTTCATAACTCATTAGTGTGAGCAAGTGTGAACACAATGCAAGGTTTAGTGAGGTACTGTTTAGTTCCTTGAAATGCATAGCTGGTGGTTTTTCAACATACTCTAATCCGTTCAAATATGTTACATTGAATTTTTACACTTGTACCTTTCCATTGATATATCACAGACTGTGTTTTTTTGTTATGGGACTCGGTAAAACTTGATCAAACCTAGCAATTTTGGACAAGGAATTTGCTCTTTTCGCAAACACTCCTCAGTGCTCAAGTGACTATAGGTCACCCTGTGACGGCATTGTCGGACTTTGAGGAAAACTTTTGATCAAGCTATTACTTCAGCACTATTAACACTACCCCCATCATAACGTTAATATCAAAATGCCTAAATTAATTAGCCACGATTGCCTTGTTATTCTAATATGCATACTCAATTGTTTCCCACAGCCATGATTCACCCCATAGGTGCAGGGACAAAAAATTGTTGTACACGCTACACTGAGGCCCTGTGTGACTTAGTTCTCTGGAGCAGAACACCAATAACACACCACTACTACGCACAGGGCTAAGTGATGCACACTAACACGTACAGAGGATATTTATTGTGGGCATGAATATTGTATCGAGACGGCAAACGTTTTCACATTTTTTACTTTGTAACTCGTTTATGGAATATGGAATCTATCAGGCCCTTTCTTTTACTGTAGTGTTCCGTTTGCTTGTGTATCTGTTTTTGTGAAGTTGTGACTTTCTGACTGCCTTATTTTATGGCAGAGAGATTGAGACAGACCCAAAGCTTTATATTTCGTGAAATGGTTTAAAATTGCATCGCACGAATGCAAGTTCTTTCATACCCCTAAATTGACACATTTGTCGTAAGCTTACTGTAGTGAAGGCCTAAGTAAACATCCATTATCTTTGGATGCTGTTGGCTATGCTCTAAGCCTCTAACCTTAGAAAGGTCAGGTCCCAGAGATTAGTGGTAATATATTGAGGTAATTTTTGGTTATTTTTAGGGAGTGTGATTTCCAAATGCCAAAAACACAATTTGATCAGCATATACCTGAAATGGATTCAAACTCATGAAATATTTAACTCTGCTTGACTGCAAAAAGTTATGGTTGCCTGCTGTATCGTTGCTAGTACTAGCTAGTAGTAGGCTAGTATAGTATCAGTAATATTTGGAGGTGCGTCAATTATTAAGCCTTTATTTTAAAAGATCTGGAAGATCACCAGGCTGCAAAATTTGTAGGTTGACCAGTCTGTTACAAGTATATACTTTGATTGATTTATCACATTTTATATTCCTAGTAGTAGTATCAGCACAAGCAGTAGCAGGCAGCTGTGATTTACCATAGCCTGTAATACTAATAGGCCTAATTTAGGACTAACGTTATGCTAAGGCTAGTCTACTTCAACTCTAACCATGGTCTAACTTTATTTGTGTTCAGCATGAAGGAATTTACTCTAAATGTTATTAATACATCCGGAGCACTTTTAAGGAATTTACTTACAATGCATATATTCCACCAAATTTCCAAAAGCCAACTTCAAATGGGCAACGTTTACGGTAACCTGCTGCACTTTCCTTTGTAGACTACCTGGCTAGGCCCACATACATTAGTAACGTTGAATGTAGGCTATTGTGATAGTAATGATACGATCCGATCGAGTGTTCTGTCACCGATCACAGAATGAACTGCTTATGTATGGGGGCGTTGTTTCGTTACGTGTAAATTTGCCAGTTAAAAAAGAAACTCTTATTTTCTTAAATATTCCAAATTAATGGAAGTGAAGATTTAAGTGTAATTAGAGTAACCTTAAAGTTTCGGAACTAAATATAGCCGCATTTGGTCAAAATCGAGGTGTAAAGTTGGGATCAACATATATACCACGTTTATCTACTACGTAATTCTGTTGTATACCCTTCGGAATTACCTCCACTTTTGAGGGGAAATTTTACCCTTTTAATGAACGATTTTTTTTCTAGTAACTTCGGAATTTAAAAAGTTAGTGATGTTTTCTCTTTACTCGAAATGATCATTCCTCAAAGGAAGTGAAATTGATTGAACAAGAAGACCCTAGACTTAGGTTTACCTGGTGTCAGGTAAACCTATCCCCGAGGTAACCTAAGTACCAGCTATCATGCGTTGAAATAAACCCAAATAACAATGTGTGTGTATATA
>KN883631.1:123101-141163 GCA_000934455.1 Apostichopus parvimensis | reverse complement strand
ACCATAGAAAATGAATTATTTGAAAATGATTTATTATAATGTGCCTTTACTTTTATTGCTCACACAAGGGTAAATTATTCCCGCCAATAGTAAAACTTCACACCTATTTCTGACAGACTTCCTAAAAAATATAATAATACAAAGTTTCCCTTAGGTTATCATCATGAATTTGACACCTTTTTTTAACCATGAAAGCCTTTCCACTGCAGCTCCAGAATATGTCATAAGGTCAGACAATGGCTTCATAAATACCTAAATTTCTTTTGTTGAACTGTTGTTTTAACCAAACATTTCCCCCCTCTCTCTCTTTCTTTCTCTCTCTCTGTATGAAACAACCTCTGTTTTTTTACTTTTTTGTCAAAATCCGATCAAAAGGATTTTTCCGTAATATTTTTACAGGTCAGACTCAGACAGTGGAAGAATCTATGAGTCATTACAGAAATGTATTGATAACATGGCCATCCATGGGAGATCAGATTGCTCTCTCCCACCTACACATACCAAAGCTGCATCTTACTGTACCATCAATGACCAGGCAAGCTATTAAAGAAAAACATTCAAGTTATCCCATAAACATTTTTTTAAATAGTTTTTTTTTTCAATTAATGAAGTATATGATACAGTACAGTGAACAGGAGTGGAGATAGATTCGTTTTAAATTGACAGGACATCGTTGAAAAAATACAAAGAAAATAACGCATCCAGCCACCACCCACTTTCAGAAATTGCTCAGGAGAGCTACAGACTTGATTGATTACAACTGTACAGTAACCAGTCCAATTAATTAATGCTGTCATGTACTCAGCATGATCAGTACTAAATCTTCTTACGAGGTTTTTTAAAGTATTTTCATGTAGGTTCTGGCTTTGCATTCTTCTTTCCAGACATTGGTGTAATTGGCTAGATAATTTAACTGTCCAAATGCATGATGGCAATACAATCCTATATATTCTGTTTGCAACCTTGGATTCCTGGCCATGGATATGTAATATGGCCACAGGTTTAAACAGTTACTACAGTGATGGAAAAATTAGACTACTGTACATGAAGAACATGCCAATAATGCACCACCCCTACAATTAAGTTTTGATGTTGACTGCTACCAAAACATTGCGAATTCATGACTGTCATAGTTAATGGTGCAGTACATTGAGAAGCATTAAATAATGAAGTATAAAGTACAACCAAGGAACACAGTTCAGTAGGTTGTAAGATAACTCAGGAAGAGCTCTATATTCTTTAGATCTGTAAATGATTTCCTTATCACTGTTTATGTAGTTAACTTTACTCCTCCAAAATCTCTCAATGTCAAGCTACCATCCATCCTCGGTGCAGGAAGTTAAAAATCAACTTTATCATCTAGCACGTATTTTTAAGGAACTATAACAGGGGATGCATTTAAATAAACACAACCCAAGTAGAGTAATATTTCCAGTAATATTATTATTGTAGAGATCCAACACTAATATTATAATGTATTCCGAATAGATGGATCACAGTACAGTACTGTGTAATAAAGTAAAATGCAAAGTAATGAAGTAATAAAGTACAGTATAAGAGTAAAATGTAAAGGGAGTATATCACAAAGAGGAAGCTGGAATAGCTCTGTGGAGCAAGCTTCCCTGCATCAATTTATACTCTCCAGCAAACAAAGCTTAAGATACATCCCTGACCACACAAAACAGCCAACAAAAGAAGCACCAGTGGGAAAAAGCTTAAGTAGTGACTCTCGCCAGCTGAACCTGAACACTACCCCTAAGACCAGATAAACATGAAGGACATACCCTATTGTGTTGATAGTTTATGTGAAGATGACCAGGAGAATAAAAGAGTGGTCTGAATCTATGTGATATAAAATCTTTAAAAAGTCTGCAGTTTAACGCAACAGACAGGAAATGGCTTTGTTAGGACAGGTTTCCTATCTGTTCTATTACTTTCTGCCATAAATGCTTCGATGGTGGATGGACGTTCTGACAAGCACCCAGGATGAAAGCTACTTCACAGGCCTATTAAATATGCAGGCCTATTTAACTTGGCTAAGGTCAATTACCACACACTAAGCTCATTACTGACCTACTTTAAACTGCATCGATTAAAAGTTGGATGCCCAGGGGTTGTTTTATTAAGTTTGTTTTCTTTACTAAATTTCTTTTCTTTAGTTATATATATCAGAAGCTGTATTTGATACCACTTAACTGTCAGTGGCGGAGCGTCCATACAGTCAGGGGGGGCGGATGCCCCCCCTGACGGACTCAGATTGACTGCTGGCGCCCTTTTCAGCTTTTTACCACTTTTTACTTATTCACGATTATTGACCTTTTTATTGCATTCTCATCTACCTATTGACATTTGTCCCATTTTGTTGGAGATGACACCTATTTATTCTTCGTTTATCTGCAAATTAGCAAGGCCTGGAAAGGGTAATTTCCGGCGATCTAGGGAGTATCTTTACTCAAAAAATTTCTGTACGCTCCGCCCCAACCTGTGGTGGCGCTCCACTTAGATAGTGTCGAAAGCGCCCCTACAGACCATTCTCGACCCCCCTGACCAATACCCCTAGTTCCGCCACTGTTTACTGTACAGTTAGTGTAGCAAAATTTATCTTCCACATCCCTGGCCTATCATTTAACAAGCATATTTACAGGTATACATACTAATAACTCTTCACTTTTACTGATTTTTCTTCAACAGTTCTAAATAAATGGTTAACTCAAATTTATATTTGACATTCAAAAGCATGCATCATCATTCTACCAGCTTTGAAGGGAATAGTTTTCCTGGTGCATACCATAGCAAAATAAAATCTGCAAAATAGGCAAGTTGCTACACAAATTCAAATTCATATGTACATGATAGTGAAGTGTTTGTACAATGCAGAACCATGGGGAACAATTACCATGGTACGTACCACGTTACTGTGAAACCAGTGTCTTCAAAAAACAAAACAAAAATTCAAAACTGCTACTGTATCTATGTATACACATATGGGTTAAAAGGTGTGAAAACTTGTGCAAAAAGAAACGTCTAATGCCAGTAAAATATGACATAGTTTCGAATGAGGTGTAACAGAAGTGTTAGACACCACCATCGATCCCAGAAAATACACACAGCTTGCTACCCTCGGTAATTAGACGCTAGTGTACAGTCAGTACATACAGCTGCGGTCAATACCCACAGCACAGTGTACAAACGATACAGCGATGGACACCTCAGGTCCAGCTAAAGATAACAAGGTATCACGTTTCATTACTGTACTGTCTGCATTTTGTAGCGACACGAACAAAACGTCACTTGCAAGCAACAGAAAGTTAACTTTTTCAGATGGCCGCACGCAGTTTGGGGCGAGTCTTCAATGCCTTTAATTCCTATTCCTGTGAGTGGCACGATATGACCAGAATATCTATATATCTAGGTATAAAAGCATATCTTAGACGTTAATACCCGTTCGATAAGATTATCCTTTGAAATGACCATCTTCCTCCTTTTTCCCCTTCCCAGCTTAACTTCCATGAGTAATAGTCTCCTCCACACTCCGCAAATTTCATAATGAGGCTGTTTGCCTTAATCAAACATAAATTATTCTTCCTGTGAATCCTGTCTTTCCATTTATTTAGCAGTGGTAACTGTTAGTTTAGTGTTATGTCAAGAGGAAGGACTCCAGACTCCACAGCTCAATCAAATAACAGAAAACTCTAATAAGATTAAATAGCAATTCCTCTTTCCCTGCAGCGAAGTTAAATGAACAAAGGACACTATTTGATCACGGAGAAGAAGTCCAGTGAAGGTTTTCTGGACTGCTTAAATTGATGGTGTACCCATTAGTCATTCCACTAATATACTCTATTAGGATCTGAAGAGTGCAACAACCTAGACAGACTGGTATGTCTGGAATGAAATGATTACATTTCTGAAGGGTGGGTGGTGGAGGGGGGGGGGGCAGGTTTATAGTGTATACAGGTACATTTATGGAAAAGTGTTCAAATAATTGAAAAATTGTTCAATATTCCTTGTATCTAAATACCTGTATAGTGGTTAATGACAAAGTTACTCGAGAAAAGGGGGAAAATGATCACCAAACCTTGCATTATAACTTAAAGGATATTAAAATGAAGACATCAGTTACTATACTTAAAAAACTTTTTAAGTTTACCTTTAAAGGAACCTTCCAAGGGTGGCCTCTTCTTTACAAGAATTTAACAGAACATATATATTTGGGCTACATTATTAATATTTATAAAACAATGCTCTAACAATTAACGTAAAGTTATGCCTGCACTGAGGTGCTCACATCATCATGCCTGAAGCCTTAAAGGAGCATTCCAGAGTTTTAGCACTTTTAAAGGTGAATATCTTGAAAACCTTAATGGCTTTATAGACACATCACCAGCACTCACAGATTTCTCCTTTTCTTAACTCAACTGTATAACAAATCAAGACTAAATTCTGCCAAAAGTCCCCCTTTAAATAACTTTAAAGGACTGGGAGGAATGATGTTTCCCTTTAACAGTATTGTGGCATCATGTACACTAAAGCTGTGTCATGATGGGAGTTCTATCATACATTGGTGCTGTGGTTGAGTGGATAAAGGCAGTGGCATTGAAGCAACGAGGCATTGCAATCGGGAGGTTCGGGTTCGGCTGGGGCATAGTAAGGTGAGTTTTTCATCCAAGAGCAATCTACAGTTTTCCCATCTGAAATGACTATCTAAATTGAAAAGATTCCAACTTTGCGTTAAAATGTTGGATTGGAAGCCAGAGATTGCAGGGTGTTGTATAAATGTAGTTTCACATAAAACTTCTCTACTAGGTATGTATACAGTATGCTTTCAAGGTGGCAATAAATATATACTTGTTGAAGTTTTAACATGTTGGACCACTATTTAACTATCTAGCATATATAATTTAGGGGGCAATACTGATGACCTTTGACATTTCTTTCCTACTTTGAACAGTGGCGGAGCTAGGGGTATTGGTCAGAGGGGGCGAGAATGGTCTGTAGGGGCACTTTCGACACTATCTAAGCGGAGCGCCACTACAGGTTGGCGCGGAGCGTACAGAATTTTTTTGAGTAAAGATACTCCCTAGATCGCCGGAAATGACCCTTTCCGGGCCTTGCTAATTTGCAGATAAACGAAGAATAAATAGCATTTTGTCAGAAAATTACACCAAAAAAATGTGACAAATGTCAATAGGTAGATGAGAGCGCAGTAAAAATGTCAATAATCGCGAATAAGTAGAAAATGGTAAAAAGCTGAAAAGGGCGCCAGCAATCCATTTGAGTCCGTCAGGGGGGGGGGGCATCCGCCCCACCTGACTGTATGGACGCTCCACCACTGACTTTGAATGATTTTTGCATCATGGCTTTAACATTCAAAATAATACACATATTGTACTGAGCTACAATTGCCAATTCCCATATATACATCATGAGGAAGAAGATCTGTAGACTTCTAAGGTCGATATACTACAAACAATCAAAGATGTGATGAAAGTGTGTCATCAATTTTTAACGATGATGGCCAATTAGCATATCCAGTAATTTTGGGTTCACCGTATATTCACTTTGAAGAAAGTTAATTTAGCTTGTTGATGGTCGTGATTCTGTTATAATTCACAGCCTTTAAAGCTTTACTTTTTAAACACAACATGCAATTTCTATGGTAACTTTAGCAGCACTATGGTACAGTAGGTTGTAGGTCTGAACAATTTGTTAAATGTGCAGCACCTCAAGCTCTTTTGGAAACCTTTACGACCCTCTTGGTATATGAACCACCAAGAATGGAAGTTCCCTTGGAAAATGTCAACTATATGCAGATCAATTATTGCAGAAGGGATACAAATTTTAAAGAATAGGTTACACTGTTTAGAAAAGCACAATAAGCCATTGATCGGATTGGCAAAAGCCTATTCAACACCTAAAGCTGGCACAGAATAACACAGGAAGTGTATGGAACAAAGGCCAGAAGCACTGATGTGGTAAGAAAATCTATTCAGCCCACACACATGGTGGTATTCTATTCTTGAGTCCAGGCCTAACATTCAGGACCTTAAGTGCAGCAGGTACTGCATTGAAAGACAGATTTTACATTATTTATGCAACTGAGTTCCAAACAGACTGAAGATGACCCATGGGAAGAAACCAATTAGAAGATAACCATTTGATCTTTGTAAAAAAAAAATTAAAAAACGGTTTAGATGGCCTATAAATACGAATGTTGAAGTTACACATCAAAGAAATTGATATTATGAGTAGTTTCATATCAACTGATATGAGCACCTAAATTAAATTTACTGTAACTTCCAATGTTGCCCCCATTTATCCCAATAGTTGAATCAATGTTAAGGAAGTTTGAAGTCCCATTCTAGGGTTGACACAGTATTACATATGACATAACTTGTGGGAAACAATTTGAAAGTTCAATTGAGTCACCAACCTGATATCCATACCAACATTTAATTTAGGTGAGCCTTTAACTTCAATTTTTCTCTCCCATTCAATTTCATGAAATCTATGTCAAATTATGAGGTGGATGTGGTATGACAAATAGATGAAGTATGACAAATACCAAACTTGTGAGAAACTTCTTGACAGATAAATATGAAATTCATATCACAATTCAACCTGCAATTGACAGACAATAGGCCCAAAGTGCCCAGCCAGAAGTAGCGGCCATTTTGGTGGAATACTGGACATTAGAGGTATACATATATTGGACTGGGTAAAATGTACCTGAAGTTGGGTTTTTGTAGAGATGATGAAGGTAAGAGAGGAGGCCGGTCTACGTAAATTTAAATTACATCATTGTGAGTTACATTGAAGGTACAAATTATCATAAATTATCATTTCTTAGCTTATGAGGTTGAAAATTTTCTTGTCTGAAGTGCAGTGCCATGGAATACGTCAGTAAAGGCACAATAAAAATAGTACATGTATGAAAGTTCCTATGTGTACAGTAAATAAGTTACAAGCATGCATGGCATTTAAAATGATCTGTTATCTGTAGGTCCATAACAGCTTTGGACTGCCCTTCTTGAAATTCCAAAGAGAAAAGGACACCAATTTGATCTATAGATGCTTTGTCACCATTTTATAATTCTATTCTTGAGAGTTCAAAGAGCAAGCTTCACAATCTTATTTCAACATCTCAACCTATCTGCCCTTCCCTTATTTAGCATTACCCTTTCAAACACCCACATGAAATTTAAACAATTAAGGCTTTTCAGTCTAGTACCAAATTACTTTATTACTATTAAAGTGAACAATATCACCATTTATACATATTGAAAAAACGTTTTTATACAAAGCCACTAAACCTTTCAAATGATTTGAAACTTTAAACAATTTGTTGATACACTTATATGTTGAAAGTAAAGTTGTTCCCATATGGATTGACCTGTAGAATTTTGTACTTTTAAGCTGTAGATATCAGTCATAGTCCAAAGCGCTAAGTGTACTTTTGGGGTTTGAACTACATTATTTCATGAAACTGAGATGAAAACTACAAATATGAAATACAGTTTTTGCATTTAACTTAGGCTATTAAACAATTAAATAAAGCCTTGAAAAAGTTGTAAGGTATCACTATAATTTATTAAAGCATAACCAGGGACAGAAGCTCTGGGTTTTCACACTCTCTCCCAATATGGTCAAGTGACAAACAATTGTTACCAAATCAGTCTGGAAACAGGAAAAATTCCCTCCTAGGCCTACTTCCAACTAATTTGGTTGAAAAACAAAACATGATAGGCCCAGTGAGACTGAGATTCCAATTTTTTTCCAAACTTCATTCACCTTTCTGACATGCAATTTTGTGTTGAAAATTAACTATGAGAGAACAAGAAAAAGCTGGAAATGTTGCAGCTACAACACTGACCCTAAACTAGGCTTTTTCTGAGTTACATTGCCTACACAAGCAGTCGGCCTTGGCTAAGTTAATATTTAGGGCCAATTGACGTTTGGCCTAGGCATAACGTCTTGTACTTTTAGGCCAAGTACAAAAATACAAGTAACAACTAACATAGGTTCTCTTAGCTGTACAGGCTGTAGGCGGAAAAATGCGGTAATATACATGAAATGCTTTGTGGATGTGGTTTACATAGCCCCCAGATCACTAAAATGAATCTTCAGCTGATCCTGTTAAAGCTATGTCATGAACTTAAATGTTACAGTTATATTCTAACAATTAATCAAGTCACGATGGATGAGAACGTCAGTTGTAGCCTAACAGTTACTTACATAAAGAGTCTCGAAAGGCATACGTAGAAAGTTGACGGAGAACTCCACTTGTTGAGCGACATCTCTTCCCTTTGTGACTTTGATATCTCCGGCTGATTCACCATAATCGTACAAAACTGCACTCAAACTAGGCCGTAGGCATAAGATGATACCTACTAATAAAGACAACGATATTTGGGCACTTCTTTCGGCCATGTTGTCGATATAATCCGAATGGGATTTACTTTTCTACTGAACCGCGATGTTGCCTTGTCTCAGGACGAAGCCACAATGATCAACGTGAACAAATCACGTTGCTCATTCATTGCAGACGACAAAAAAGTTTCATGGAAGGGCAGAAATACGTAACTTCGTTTAACGCTTTGTGGTAATCGAGGGGGTACTTTGCAATTTTAGGTTCCGAGAAGTAGATACGAAATACATTTGAAGCAACCATTTTAGGGTTAGGACTTGAGTTGGAATTGAAGCATACGCCATGACGATCAAGTCTACCTCCCAAAATCTCAGGCCTTTCCTGTAGAAAATGTATGTTATGATTAAAATCAACGATATCAATGAACATAAGACACACCCAACACTTTACAGGGCCCTCCATACGAAAGAACTATTTAAATTGTGGCTAATGGTGCATCATAGGGTACAATCTGGTACAACAAATTCTTTGCTCTAAAGGTTGCACAAAGTTGTATACCCAGCAAATAGAGAGTACCAATGCAGGCATGTGCAAGCCTAACCAGATGAGACCAGAGGTGCTACAGCCAGCCAGAGTTAATTTGACTACCCAGGGGAATTATGGGATAAAGAATGTATTTTCATTTTCATAATAAAACTTAAGGAAACATTAGCAGTTCAAAAGGGGGTCTGATGACATCACTGTCCCAAGGCCCCAACCTGACTCTAGATGCTGCTGGGGTGTGTGGATGGGTTTGGGAGATAACCAAATAGGGGAGAGGACCTGACCAGAAATTTTAAGAATTTTAATTTTTTTTTATAACAGAAAGTGTAAAAGACATAAAACATAAAATAAAAAAAGAGATATACACTTGGTCTTCAGTGAATCTGTACATTTGTTTCTGAAAATATTCAAACCCTCATTCATTTTTACAGATACATTGATCTTAAATATGGAGAAATGTTCACTAATCATGATTCAAATTGTTGACTGAAATGACAATAAAATTCAAAATTGATTAAGTTTTTATAAAGGTCAACATTCTTATTTTTTTTTTTACAATTGAACTAAAAATATAATTTGGTATCAATATTGTCCACATCCTTCCCACTGTCCCCCCACCCCATTTCCCCTGTCACCACCACCTTTACCTTCATCATCATCTAAGTACACATTTAACAATACTTATTCCAGTAACAATTGACTTTTCAGATCACCACCAGAACATTCTTCTCCCAAGTTTCATTGCACTAGGTCACACGACAGAGGTGTGAATCTCATATTACTCTGTAAGCAACACTAACTATGTATTGAAGTAATTGTTCATTAACTCGGGAAGCTACGGAAACTGAAATATTTTAAAACTGCCTGTGTAAATTTCAAAACCATATTACGCTCTCAACAGAGCCATCCAAGTAACTTGAGGTATGTATACCCAAGCATCCACATTTTAACTTGGAAATATTCATATATTAGGGACAGATCTATGCAAAGGAAACATATTCTTTTTTTCATTCTTTTCCATATCTATATATCCATAAAATTTATGCCTTACTGCAATATTAAAAGGTGTGAGGTGATGTTCTTTTGTCAAGATGCATGCCTCAATTCTTTGCTACTTCTTTACTATAACTGATTATTCAATATACTGACAATATGTACTGGATCATGGGAACCAGTCACTTTGTTAGTACTCCAATATCAGACTGACAGAACCCTTTGGTTATAATACAATATCTTTATGTGAGCTTAAATTAAATTTTTGAACAATGTTGTATTACAAAATGTTAACACCCAGTTTGATTCAATTCTAACACGTTGCAAGACAAGAACATCTTAGGCAAATGTGGTAAGCCGACATGGCATAGCGATGAGAACCAACGAATGAGAGAAATAAATGAAGTAGAAACCCCAATGTTTACAAACTTTGTCTTTCCTGTTCTATGTGAAATGATATGGATAATGGAAGACATACTCAACAGAGTATCTGGTGCCACGTGGGTACCGACCACTACACAATCCCCTCCAACCCCCCCCCCCTCAATTGAAATTATTTCTAAAGCTATAAAGCTTTAAATTCATATTTATTCATACAACATTAACATGGTCATATATCAGTTCCCACCAGATTCACTAGGTATTTCTGGTGGGATAATTGGTAAAGGTAGTTAATGAATATCTCTTCTCATCTTTCCAAGCAGGAACAATTTACCAATCACTGAACATAGACAACATGATGTTGACATAACAAGCAAGCAAGGCTTTAATATTGTTTGTTATTAGAAGTTTCAGAACTAACACTTTTCTTGAGGTTTCAATTTGTCAGTGAGTTGTCTTACCAATAACTGAGCACAAAACAACTTGATGTTGACATAACAAGCAAGCGAGGCTAAATATTGTTTCTTATTAGAACTACAGTAACACTTTTCTTGAGGTTTCAACTTGTTTTAGTGACATCATAACAGAGTCCCAACTTATACATTTAGTGATTAAGCTTAGCGTATCTGTATGGTGGGAGATTGACCAAAACATGTACAGATTGCATATTCAAATTGAATTGCCGAGCTTGCCGAGCAGACAGGAGAACTCAAATGGTCACATCTTAACAGATGTCTTATTCATATTTGAAATGTCATTAGGACCAGACTGGTCACAATTATGCAAATTGATATTAACCAAAGACAAAAATACAGCATTTGTACCCTGAAATGAAGCTTAGTTACATTAAACATCAAAGATCCACAAAGAAGTAATTGGGAAGCCCTTGCTCATAGGAAAAGCAAAACAAGCTTATTATGACAGTGCACCTTATTTATTCTCGTTTAAAAACTAAAAAAATTAAAACTTTCAAAACCAATCAAAGATAATAGTCAACATTTCCCTGACAAAAGATTCCATTCAATCATTTTTTTTTATGCCTGTAGACTATAATCAGATAAAAAAAATGGAAAATTTTGTGATAGACAATTTTAAAAAGCAAGGTGTTAAATTAGATCAGAAAATTAAGCAATTATTTTATTGCCAGTTTGCCAAACTCGACCACACGTGACCGCGCCAAATGACATATTTCTGTAATATTTACAATCAGTTATTACAGAGGATATACTATGCAAAATGGTCATCATGCTACTACACAAAGTGCTAAGATGCATGAGTTAATAACTTTAGTGTTGACAATTGCAAAAGCAATATCGAGTTTTATAATTGATAATTCAATTCCTATGTATGACAGTTTTAGAACATATAGGTCGTGTATTTCAATCTTTTATGACCCCCCAAAAAATTCATGAAACCTCTAAAAGTGCTATAGGAATAACAGATGGTCTTTAAGTTATTACCTGTGAATAATTTAATTAATAACATTAAGAATCAAACTGACGACCGTGTAAATTACAGGTCTAGGCAACGGATCCATTGCTACGATACTTTCATACAGGTTAGAAAAAGTCAAGTACAAAATACCAGGCAACTGTTTATATTTTAATTCACCGATTTCCTTTCATTTTGAAACTCTATTGAGCCCAGCCATTCCTTTGATTGCCATTGGCCAAACAATGATGAATTCTGATGACACTTTTCATGTACTTTCTGCAGTATTAAGCTGAGTATACAAAAATTCCAGTCAATTGTTAAAAAATACATGTCACCCACAGGTTACACACACTTGACATATGTTAGCATTGCAATCAGAACAATGCCTGCTTGCACCATGTTGTATGCTGCAATTCTGTCGAGGTGATACAACGAAGATTAACTCACTGCGGGAGATTAACTCCATCCACCTCCTATGGAATGTTGGGGTTCAAAATGCCAACCTCCTTTTCAACTGATAAAGATTGAGGCCCACACCTACACTTGCAGAGGTCATGCAGAGGTTAACAAACCCATCGAGTAAATTTACTGATGGCCTGTGATAACTGGGTAGTTGACTGTATGCAGCCCAACTGAATAGTTAGTATTGAGAACAAAGCATCACAGTAATAGGATGAACTTGTTCATTATTAAAATCAAATTTACAATTCAAATTCATAGTAAAATCTTAAGAAAATTTTTGGGCATGACAATAACATTTAACGTTGAGCAGTGGCCGGATTTTTACTGCTACGGTATACATAGCATTTCTCAACATTCTAAATGACCCTGATGGGTACAATAGGAATCACTTCAAACATGCACAAAATCCTCCTCAAACATAGTCTGTTTCCAACATTGTTTTCAAAGCATTTTGCATAATCTACCAAATTATCATTTTGATCAATAATCAAAACGTACAAAAAACCGAAAACGCTGGGATCTGTGTCTTGCTGTATAGTGGAAACTCACATCTATACATGAGGTCTATAGTTAATGCACCTTGATCTACAACAACAGCTGTTCCATCAGATCATTTCAAGTCTCCATCTCCATCTCCTGCACTGGACATCTTGCACAGTTTGAGGAAGACCGCGTACACATTGTTGGCAAGTTGGCGAAAGTTACGAGGACCCGTCGAACAGACATCTGTAAAACGGTACCCTCCGTCAGAATTTCTTTTCCACGACCGTCACAATACTTGATCGTAACGAATAAGCCTCGTCTATGTCTCCTCCCCTTCCTCTTCATTTTCATCGTCATAGGCACAGAAGTTACCGATCCTCCTCCGAACCGCCGGAGGCGATAAGAACATATCGTCGTCGTCATCGCTACTAGAGTCTGACACACAATTCGCTAAGATCCTGTCGATGACCTCGGCTTCCCGTTGACCCGCCTCTCCCTCATCACTCATTTCTCCGTCTTCTTCCTCTGGGTCGGCTTCATCTCCACTCTCCAGGCCGTACTCTCTCATAAAGTTTTCTACGATTGCGTCGGTCAGAGCCTCTTCGAAATCTGACTGGGCTGCGTACAGAAGTTCGGACGTGAGATTACCCAAGTTAGACGTTCTCCTCTGAAAAGTCTCGATGATGTCGGAGATCGTGTTAGAGGTCGTCTCTTTCTCATCTTCCACGTCGCTGTCGTTCTCCAGGAACGTGGCGTTGTGCCACAAAATCTTGTGATCTTGGGCGCAGCATGCGTGCTGACAGATTTCTCCACTCTCCGAGCACAAGAAGATGGAGGAGTCGCCGTTGGCAGGCAGAACAATTTCCATGGCTGGAACTTCAACTTCCATGGCAGGTATTTCAATTTCCATGGCAGGCACATCAAATTCAATGGCAGCCATCTTGATTGGACCTTGATGTGGCGGTGGTACTGTGCAGCAGTCTGGTGTCTGCGGAAATGAACATTCAATATGACAGTAAATGTATGGTTTGAAATAAATCAAATAATGCCAAGAAATTGTACGTCATCACTCCAAACATCTAATCACATGACAAGGTCTATGGACATCAGCCCATACTTACTTTACAAATTAGGCTAGGTCATGGTTCATCTGACATAAATATATGAATGCTATACACCTATGTAGTCAAGCATTGTTATTTACTAATTAAGGCCGTTGAGGTATTATTAAAACAATCACACAAAACAACAATGGAAATATTTGCATCCTCTGGTGTTCTAGACATTGAAGCGAGTAAGACCACACTGAAATGTTAATACCCTCGGTAAGGGGAGGGCAAACGAATATTCGGGTAGAAAATGGTGACCTTCAAACTCCTTCCTCCTCCCCGTCCCGAGCTACTCTGACAAAGGGACATGTATACTCAACTGTAGGCTATGTACCTACAAACTACTATATAACAGAGATAATGAGGCCTATGATAGTAAGTACTAAGTAATATGGCATGGTAACTCTTTCACAGCATTTTTTTAGAAATTGTTATAATTTTATCCGAGCAATGCAAATTTACATTTAAACTGATGTGCTAAGCCAGTCTCAAAATGTATTTGTCACATATATGACTGCAACAAATGATGTATTTGGCAAATTAGACCTAGACCATGTCAAAAGATCACCAGCATATCCTGTTAATGTGAACATCTGTAGTTTTTGTTATTTTTTATTAGGTTTCTCAGTCCACTTCAGCTCAAAGTCACATATTTAATCTGCTTGTTGCCAACATAACTTAGAAAAGGGAAAAATTGTAGGCTATAACTTTGTAAGGCTCTCACCGAGAAAGGTTAGATTCAAGTTCATATTTGTCATTATTTTCATGGTAACCCAAACCTTAGGCATTATCTGTTACTAAGGGGTCAAGCACAAGCTAGTCTATTCCATCAGACTAGTAATCAGCCTAGACCAGGCCTAAGTTATAACTAACAACATTACAGAATTAGTTAGGTCTAGCCTACATTAAATATTTGTCAGAATATGTTTTAAATAGATGTTCACGTAGCCTAGGTAACACATTGCTGAACTCAGATTCTAGGCCTAAACATTTTAGAAATTCATGTAACAAACCAGCAAAAAATAATGATTCAAAGTAGTGTGTCATTACTCTCCACTGTGCTTTATTATTGTAGGTTGCTATACGGTAAGTTTTTTTTTATCTAGGAATGAGAGTATGACTATGACCATAATGTTGTTTTAAAGGACAAAAGCACTGACATGCTCGTTGATGCTGCACTGCCCTTAAGATGTATCCTTCAACTATGTGATTTCACCGATTGTTTGATCAGACTCCGCCAGAAATACAAAAATTGTTGCTGTTAAATGTCAGGAGTCAAACTATTCGAAGCAAGGAAATTTTCTTTAACCTTAAACTCTTGAGATTGCATGCACTGAAGTTAACTGTATAGACTGGCATTATGTCTATTCTAAATTTCGGTAAAATGATGAAATAATTCATGAAAATGCCTCTTAGATACAACATTGTTATTTCCTTGTTTCACTGTAGCAAATTAAGCATTTTTCACTAAGGTTTTAAAGACTAGAATTGCGTTGGAAAGGTAGTACAATTTGACTTTAGAACACATTAACAGAAGTTACCATGTTTCACGATGCAATGCTACGTCAGCCCTTCCCTACCATATTGTAGACACAGCAGCCTAGCATTTATGACAAGCTCAAGTCGTAAACAAGAGCTTGTTCTTTTAGTTTTAAAGGATAGCGGTGGTAACGATCTCGCTATTTTGCTCAGCTGTTTAGTTATATCTCTTGGCAATTTGGTTCCATCAATGGTTTGACCAAATTCAGCCGTAAATAGAGACAATAAAGGCTTTGAAGACTAAATTACGATTGAAAAAGGTAGTGACAATTTGACTAACGAACACATCAAAAACTGAGTCTACTATTATCAGTGCAGCAAGTACGGTAAAATCGTGCTTTACAAATATGAAATCAAACATGATGCAACGAAGACAAACATGAACATTTATACTTCAGCTAGACCCATTTCCTTAACAGTCAGCTACCAACACCACAACTGACTATCCAGTTATGAATCTGCAAAGTAAATTATAATCATAAGGTTTTAGTGTATTACAGGGGTTTTCACTAACCTTCACTATGTTTCTCGTCCTGCTTAGGCTGTGGTAGGCTCGAGGATTCAATATGCAGCAAATCACAGCTCCGTTGGCAGTGCTGATAATATCACAGAATTTCTATGATGCTGCAGTGCATGCTTCCACGAGCCGTGAACGCGCGACTTGATATCTACACGGCCTGTTCGACTTGTGACAAGTCTGAGTAGTGGCGCAATGTTTTTAAATTGTGAACTCAAAGTGTTTTTCACTATAGTAACCGTCAGAGAGTTGTATTAGAAAACTTTCGTTTCTGCTGTTTCCAGTACTAGACACATGTCAAGATTTACTTTCCGCTTTTTTAGTACACTACTATTTAACAACAACAAAACTGAAATATTGTTCACCTAGTTTCTATCTGATACATAGCTTTGGACCGTGATTGGTTCTAACACCTTTGTTAGACACAAAAGATCCTTTGGTGCGTACATTCAATCACCATTGAATCCTTTTAATCCTGTTCGTCGGGGAACCTGTAACTTACCGGACTGATCTAATCCCCTGTCAATCTATCGGTAATCTGTGACTGACGCTACGAATTTTGGAAATGAAAAGATCACAAACTGTAGCTTTTCAATTATATTGTACTGTTTAATTGTTCATGTGTACTTCCTATAGTCTTATCATTATAAAACCAGGATAAGATTATAACACCTTTCTAAAGAAAGCCTTTTCACATCTAACTTAATCGTGAGTCAGACACTTAGCATTTTATTGTCAGGAACTTATATTACTGGTATAAAATTAAGCCTGAAATTAACAAAATAATGTCACGGTTATTGTCACCCAGTTCTTGCATTCGTTTCTCCATATGATTACGTTAACCAAAGAGTGATAAAACCGGTTTTCAAAATATTGTCGCTTATGATAACTGATCATAGCCTATTATATATATGCAGAACAGTATACGAATGTCTTGACCAAAGAATATACCATATGTGGAGACAAATCCTGAGATCAACCTTTGAACGACAAAACATAGTTTATTCGTCAAAACGGAAGTCGCCAGGAACTTATGTTTCTCTATTTATAGCATTGTTACCGAGGATAACTGTAAACAAAGAAAGGTGAAATCACTGAGGAGAGTGATTCAGTGATATCCGTTTCCGTTTAGCATACACGTCATTTATATGTGTGTTGTTTATCTTCCAGATTTATCAACAATTTGATGGTTGATTGTATGTTGAGAAAACGAACTGTATTTATTTCAGGAAGTGGTCTGAGGATGACTGGTAACAAATTCATGAATCATAGATATACAGGAAGATACAGGAACCTCTTCTGTCTTTGTCCAAAAATCGAAAATGTCATGCAAATGATTGTTACTAAAACCCCCACGACCCACAACCCATGACCCAAACTTTATATGTCAACTTAACCGAAGTCGTGGGTCGTGGGGATTTTAGAAATGCTTATATGGTTGTTACTAAAACTCCCACGACCCGGCGACTTCTGTCAACTAGAGATAATTATTTGTCGGTACTCCCGTGGGTCGAGGGGTTTTTAGAAATGTTTATGATTGTAACTAAACTCCCCACGACTTCTGTCAACTAAAGATAAGCGTTTCTCGGCACACTCGTGGGTCGAGGGGGTTGTAGAAATGGTTATATGGTTGTTACTATAACCCCCACGACCACGACTCCGGTTATAATTGACATAAACAATTTGGGTCGTGGGTTGTGGGTCGTGGGGTTTTTAGTAACACTAATCCATGCAAAGGTACAAAAGATTTTGAAAGAGCAAATGAATGATTGGCCAAATTGAACGGGATTCTAAACAACGAATCCAATTCACAAACCCATACCAGAGGCACAAACCCAAACATCATCATTGATCTATGTGATATATAGATAAATTTGGTGATGCAAGTCCCAAGTGTACTGTAACTTCAACATATATGTATCATCTACATTATATACAAACCAATGTAAACGCTTTCCCGTTATTTGCGTGAAGATAGTAGGCCTAAATCAATAACCGAGGACGGCATGAGGCGCGGTATGTATATGTAATTGTAATTGTTTATGCACATTCTTTATTGCTCTCCAAATGATATATCAAAAGTTGTTACTTGGACATGACACATTATGGATGAGGTGTGTTTCATGCGTGATATTTGACTGATCACATACAACCCGCACGCAAATCTCAGATAGACAATATGCACATACATAAATTATCCATACCATGGGCGGCGATCACGGTGGGGGGGGGG
>KN883631.1:103665-122491 GCA_000934455.1 Apostichopus parvimensis | reverse complement strand
ACGAACGCGCTGTATCTGGCGATACACCTCTCTCTGTTTAACCGTCATGAATGCAATGCCATGCCCAAAACAAAGTCGTTGATTATAAGCAGTTTTTCTATACCAATGATACGCGCAAATAATTTGAAGTATTTCGGCAAAGCAATCATACGCCCATATATCTATAAATGTATATGCGTAAACCATGTTGATTTCTAGAAGCGTGAAGGCATGTATGTTTTAATTTTAAGACAACTCATCGCTTCAAGTAATATAATGCTGTGAAAATGTGCGATTTAGGGGAATCGCATCATTCCATTGAGCTTGATGGTAAACAATGCGATTCACAGCGTACCGACGAGGAAGAAAGTGATGATTGCAGAATATGCACTCGTCCCATCCCGTTGAATCCCACGACTCTCGGGTGTGGCCATACGTTCTGTCGTATTTGTGTGGAAGGATTAGTGATAGATGGTGAGACGATGCCTCTAGGGAGATACACCGCTGATCTCTTCTGCCCAGTGTGTTCTCGAGGTGACGCCGTACGATGGATAATCGACGGTTCGTGTTCCAACGCAGCCGACGAAGAATACAACTTGACCACTGTTAAATATGAAGTATGCCGCAAGAGACTGATGCACAAATACAGACAGCATATACATAACCATCTCAGATACTGGCGGGAAATATCCGATCAGTTGAATTACGACCAAGACCAGTTCAACTGTAACGCAGACGACAGCAACGAAGAATACCTCAGACTATGCGCCGAACGAAAAGGCTTAAGCGATGACGTTAGAGGTATTAACCACATGACAGGGCGTTTTATGGAATGCATCGTATTACAAGGGCTGAATAGTCTATCGGACCCAAGAATAGATATAAACTGCAAATTGGGTAATGGTGACATCGCAAAGGAAATATCAGGTACATTGACTAGCGCTTCTAGTAACTATCCACAACTACATGAGGCGCATGCGTCAGGGAATCTTAAATTTGGTCACACGTCGGACTCAAACTTTGAACAAGATGAAAGCCGAAAGACAGTTATTGATTATAAGGATAAAACTGGACACCAAGAGCGAGTAGGGCTACCTCATAATCAGTCAGACAGGGGTAAAAAGGGTCACCGTCCTGTTTCGTCACACACGTCTATCGAAATCGACAAGTTAGAGAAGAAGAGAAGGGTACAGACGAACGTATATACTGACCAGAATTTCCGAGAAGATTCCGAAACTTTGATGTGCAGAGGAATGGACGAGTGGTGTGCGCACCTTTCTTTGGTGGGGTTCATCGTGTTAATCAGTATAGTCATAGTGCTAACAACTATACTACGTAGTACGTAGTGACAAATTAAAGAAGCTATATTTAGAAAACCGACGGGTCATCAATATGGCCACCTTTAAGTAAGATATAGAAAAAATAATAATGGTCACTCAGGCTTAAACTTTAAAAAAAGGCGATTAACTGACCCCGGGAACAATTTTAATTTCTAGCAATCAACTTGGAAGGAAAATTTCCAGAAAAGTACTTTTAGCCTTATAACAATGATCTTTAACTGAAGACATATGGTATATACCAAAGGCAATGGAGTCACAGACGAAAGCTTACAAATGGCTCCAGTTTGTTACATATAACGGATCAACACATTTTGCGTGAACTGAATTCCGTTTGAAGGAGCGCGTGCCACGCAGACTAATCAAGGCCTGCATGGATAATAGGCTGAAAATCAAACTCGCTGTGCGTGAACGGTTACAACTTAATGCACGCTCATTATTCCATTATTTTGAGGAGTATCAGAACAGTGCTACATGATAGATACACGATCAATGCGATAGTTTGGACGGACTCGAAAGAGGTTTCATGGAAAGTAGGCCCGATCAGCAGATGGACTTATACTGTTATTCAAGTTAAAATGTTTTAAAGCCTTAAAATAAGGCGTTCCAATCTGCCAGTATTGCGAACACACATGATTGTGTTTCTCGATCGAGTTTTAATGTTGCATAATGTTGTGTGCAGGTCATGCTACTAAATTAAACATATCTATCCAAACGTTCTATAGCATAGAACTTCAAAATATGATTATCGGTATGATATCCAACAATAGAAGGCCGCTTACTGAGAGATTTGGCCAGTAGGATATCACTTGCATATATAACAACGTGCTGACTTTAATTGCTGCTAGAGTCAAAAGAATAAAAGTCAAACAAAGAACAAGAAAACTTACGCTGACTAATTTATCATTATTCAAAGTGTAAACCGTACCTTTTTAAAACAGGGGAAAGGGAACCGATATGGTACAATAGTAACTTGGGTTGCCAGTTGCAGCACTCTGACGTAAAGTGGGTTCTTATATGGCGTTTCCGTGTAGAATTGTTTGCCAATAAGAGATTGACGAGGAACGGATGGGGGAGGGATGGGGGTGGAGTTCTTCTTGGTCAATCTTATATTTTCGAAGAGAACGACTTACTATTGTATTTATGTAAGAAAAGTTGAGTTAATGCTTTACTGGTATAAGAAATAAACAAACGGTTTATTCTGATGTGAAATACTGATGAAATAAATCACTTGACACGGCCGCAAAGAAAAGACAAAAGTCTCTGTTTATTTCCGTCTCTTTGGTATACTTTTTAATAACTCCAGTGATGTAAATCACACGCATGCACGACGTGGGTGTGGGCTACAGTAGATAAACCTAGCCGTTTTTTTCTATCTAAATTACGTATACACACATCTGTAGAACTGCTTTATGAATGCAACTGCGCATGTGAAAATTGTGTTCCCGGTCTAGTGAACATGGCCTAATCATATCTTGTCGCTACCGTGTCGAATATCGCCAGAAACATTGAAGACAACGCCGTTTGTTCTGTACTTTGCGCCATTTTCGGAGAAGAGAAACCATGGAAGTTTTGCATCCAACATCAAATCGTTAAAAATATAGGCTTTGCTGACTTTTAATAAACACTAAATCTCATTATTACATGAGTTGAGAGAGAATTTATAGTCATTCTCGACTAGTCGTATCAATGACTGACTTAAGGTATATGCAGGTTTATTGTTATCTCGCTGACTACGAATTCACTTTGCGCATACTCAGAACGAATAATTTAACTGTTTTGAATCCAGCTTACAGTTCAGTGTATAGCTTTATATAGCTATGCAGATATCATATGTACTTTGCCCATTACTTCAGTTGTAAGTTATAACATTTATAGTTTAAATAGACCTAGCTGAATTTACCTAAAAATTTTTTTTTTACTTCTGGTGATCAACATGTATAAGCCAACCTTATAAGAAAAAAATAATGTCCATAGAAGCTATTATTCTGGTCCACGAAAAAAAAACGAGCGTGTCAAAGAATGAACGCCAAAGATTAATGCTGAAAACACTGAAGCATCCATCTTGAACCACAAAAAAAAAAAAAAAAAAACCTAAGACACCATGAAAGAATAAATTAGGCTATAATATAAGAAAGATTGTACATGAAGAAAAATAAACCATTATATTTTAATTTGTGGGTCACAAACATTTGTGAATGAAATGAAATCCAAAATGGTTGTAACCATAATATTTGGTTTCTAAGTGTGTTGAATACAAAGAGCGCCCTCGACACTGTGCGACTAATTCCGACCTGAAGCAACTCTACCGTTGTTACGTGAAACATCTTTAATCGTGAAGACTAATTGCCCTACGATCGAATACCCCCACCCCCACCCCGCACACTGACCGACTGTTCAGCGCGCACAACGACTGTTTGATGTGAACGACCGGAGCTCGTTTAGGTCACATGCAAATTTATGACCAGTGATTGGTTGGTTATATTGGTACAGCAAGACTGTCAGTCGGCAAAACGCTACATGTTCAGTTGTTCTCGACTGAAACCGACGCAACGTGTTACACTGGCAAACACCATGATCAGTAATAGGCTTAAAGATCTGTTTTATAGCAATTATAGAACGCTATAGCTAGGAAAGTTTTGTGATTACGTACTCGACCTGCCGTGGTCGTAAATCGACCTCAGGCTCCACAATTAGCCTGCATAGCTTCTTAACACCATTATGCTCTTTGTGTAAACACTGTGTGGAAATATTTTCATGTCTACAGTACGTGTAGTTTATCATACAGCGTTCACAGAAAGACCCTCATACAAGAAAAAAGTATGTGGCAGGCGTTGCAGACTAATTGGTAAAAAGAGGTCATTTTACGACCAAGGCAGGTCGATTCCGTAATCCCAAGAAACTTTTCCATGATAGCGTGCTATAGTTGGGGTCTATATATACAGCAGACCTTTAAACCCACGCACATTGCCAGAATATCCACGATTTCTCACGAAACGACAGTTGCTGAGTTGCCTCGAGCCGTGATCAGTCGTGTATAGTGTGCGGGCGGGCTAAATGCGTTTTTGCAGTAAAATATTTTCAAACCACGCCTCATTTCCCCACAACATATTATCCATCGACCCATTTTGCAAATGGTGATTTGACTCCCACGACTCTTTGTATTTCCGTCAGTATAATAATATGAAAGAAAGAAGAACTTGTGCTGTATAATATACATGTGCTGGTAATATGTATACCACAGAATGTCAGCGGTACAGTTCATTCGGTACCGATTTCAAATATCTATACTTACACATCTATCTAACTTGCCATCATTCGGCGGCAATTGGTTAGGTACCGCATCACGATTAGAGTAGTGTACATCCGCTCGAAAGGTTAACCCGAGGTAAAAGTACCTAATGTAATGCTTGTTTAAGCATATTATGAGTTACCATCATTGTTTGTTCTGCCTTTATGTGAAAGAGCATAATTTAAAGTACAGAGGGTAATATAAACCATTTTAGAAAATCTTAATGGTTAAATGTTGATATTACTCCGAGCGAGCAGATGGAAGGGGGGGGGGGGGAGGGGGGGGGGGGGGGGGGGGGTGGGTGGTTCAGTATGCGAAACTTGCTCCTCTTCTAGCTCAAAATCTAAACGGTCATGATACGGAAATTTGCAAGTGCCATGTTAGGCCAAGATCTCAGTTATCATGTGGTGGGTAGGATATACCAGTTGAAAAATTCTATCTATGCTTTGTCAGGTCTTGAAAGTGACGAGTTTAGTGTGTAAGTGAATGGAACAATTAATTGTGCGAGACCTGTACAGTTCATTCGGTACCGATGTCAAATATCTATATACACATCTAACTTGTACGGAAGCTAAAAATTGCCAGCAACATAAGAAACTTTGCCCCAATAACTTAAACGTCAAAATTTTTCAGTAAATTGTTTAGATAACAAGATAATATCTTATCAAAAATCAGAAAAATGTTGTATTGCTCAGTTGCTTTAACCATGGAGCTGTTTATAGCTCCATGCTTTAACTGAGCAATTGAAAATTTTCTGCAAAATGTTTAATTGACAACTTATCATATCTCGTAAATTCAACATTTTTCTGCAAATTGTTCAATTGACAACTTATCATATCTCGTAAATTCAACATTTTTCTGCAAAATGTTTAATTAACAAATTATCATATCTCGTCAATTCAACATTTGTCTGCAAAATATTCAATTGTTCACTTTATTCCAAGTGAGTAAGTGAACAATTTTCTGCAAAATGTTTAATTGATGGAGAAGATTTTTAGCTTTAGTTTCATTTTTCAATGTGTTCTATAGTAACATGCAGAAGATCTTTTTACACATACACGGACTATAAATGTTGAATGAAGTCAATATAAGGGGCAAAGGTAGCGTGCTTAAGTTTGACAGTTGCGACCAGACCGTCTATGTTTGTGTATGAGGGAGGGGCCGGGGGGGGGGGCGGGGGTTGCACGAGTATGTGTAATGCCCATCCCGTTCCGTTGTACTTTGCATGTGTGGCTGCAGTGTAGAATCTCCTCGGAAAGGGGAGTTATTCCATACTAGTGTAATTTGTCTATTCGGGATGTGGACGGGCGGAGACGGGGCAAGGGGGGGGGGGGTAATTAAGGGGAGAATTCTAATACATCCCCTTTCAGTAAAATCACTGGTAGGGTAGGAACTGTTAACCGTAGATCAAGTGGTTGCAAACACTTATGTAGCCTACATCATTGACATACGTATTTCAGCCACTCGTTGGGACAATTCTCATAATTCAAATAACAATTTATTATGTCCTCTCATATCATGCTTCAACGGACTAGTAATGAACAATATGAACAGTTCCTAACTGTTATCTGATAGACACAGGATATTCATACTGCTCGTACTGTCAGTACGGTTGCTTTGAAGCAGGACATTGAAGAACAGTAGGAGGGTAGTATATGCAAATTAGCAAAACCTCTACCGATGAGCCACTTTGAATAAAATTCCTCACGCTCTGGGTCCCAGTTGACGATCGGTTGATATCAAAGTGAATATACATAAGAATGGGATTATTCTATACTTCCATTGCAGCCCTGCACACCCTCTTTTGCACAATGATAATTTCTTCATTTAAAGGCTTAAAGCTTCCAAATCTGACTCCATTCCATGGGCTCCGAATATTAAAAACAAAAATTGACTAAAATGAATAAAGGTAAAACATTTAAATCTAGGTATGTTTTACAACTCCCATGTTACTACATAATTAAATAGTATACTACTGTTTCTCAATTATCTCATTATCAAACTTTGTACGAAACGTCACAAGATTAAAGAAGGTGTGATGTCTTAATGGAAGTTAATGACGTCATCACTGACGTCATTATTTGTAAAACAAAGACCATGATGTGTCTGACGGAGTGAAAAACGACTACATATCTAAGGAGATTCTTTAAATTAATATTCAAGAGTATGTGCGTCTCTCCGTCAGCTCCTAAAAATCTCCCCTTAAAACTGTCAATTAAATATTCAATGAGGGGCTTGACTTGTCACGTGTCTAGTGGACTTATTTAACTTAAGCCGCTACATGTATCTTTAAATAGACTTCTGTTTAAAGAGAGTCACCTTAATGTAAAATCGGGAAAGCAAATTCGACATATTTTATTCCATATTTTTATTCCTGTTTATATTTGTGTTTATTTTCGTCTTCTGTTGTTATATTTTTTCATTTTTAATAAATCAGGATATCATAATTAAATTCGTCTATATATATATATATATGTATGAATTACTCCATACACACAAACACAAAATGAGATGTTCGATATGAATTGACAATTAGAGTTTATTTTTGGACTTCACTATCGATAGCCTTCAAACTACATAAAAAACAGATAAATAAATAGACAATGCTTCATGATCATGATTACACAACTACGTGTGACCTTTCCATCGTTTCGAGCTATTTCCCGACAAATATGTCAATAATAAAACCTTCAACATTTCACAAAGGTGCGACGCCTACCACCTCCCCATGGTCAGGTATAGAGAATATAAACGGGAAAACAGGAAAGATGCGACACAATGACGATCTTCTGTGTATATAACGCGTAGTCACACAGACCTGTAGTGTGTAGTCGTCGATTTGGAGGGAGGGTGGGAGTGGGGGGGGGGTCGTGGACCAATTGTTTAGCAGCGGAACACTAATGCATTTCGTCTCCCTACTTTTTGTGATTTAGCAGACTAGGCACACTGGTCTAAACATACTTTTATAATACATACGCATTAACAGAGCTCGAAGCCCCGATTTCAGGCCGCACCCAATTATTGATAACTTTCTACGCAACTAGCTTTAAAATTCCCACTTTGACACGATTTTCTTTACCGGGAGTCATTTCCCCAATCCCCCTGACTCCCCTCCATTGTAACACCCACATGCAAACCTAGTAACATTCTCCTCCCCTGTACTCTAAATTTCATTACATGAGAGAACTACAACAATTCTGTAACCCTGACAGTGTACGTACATGGTGGGTGCACCCCCTTTAAAGATTTGATACTGCCTACGCAATTAGTCGTTTGGACATTGAGTTGTGTCATGTGGAGAGTTAAATTTTAGATTTCGTGCATGCAAAGTAACTAGAGCGGTAAATGACTTTTGTTTGAGCTTCATTAGTAGCCATTGAAAGGAAGATCTTGGGGAAAAAAATATCCCATCACCCCTCACGAACTAAAACTGTTAACCATCGGGCAGGGTATAACTGCAGCGGTAATCTACTGATGTTTCGTTTTATCTGTATCACGGTATAGGATATATACAATCGAACCTGTACTTAAGTATTCGATAAACATATTACACAGACACTCAACATACACACACACACACATACACCCACTTGGGCCTACACATGTTCACGTATATGTAGTATGTGTATCGTATATATATAATCGCATCGCAATTGGACAAGATCCTTTTTTCTCATAGTCGCCATCACGTCCGTGTTTATTCGTTATACATGTTATAGATACGGTAATGTAAGATGTTACATGCGTATTAAAACACATGTAGGCTATATAATACACACATGTATACAAACTAATAAACTCCGTGGTATAGTTTAGACTCTATACCGGCAAATCGAAGTAAAAACCAGGGCCACATTAATGAAAGTTGTTTACTCAAGCTATAGGAAAAGATCTCATTATGAGAAATAATTTAGTACCGAATAATATCATAAAAATCATAATTTATTGCAATTTACGCTCCGTTAGTATTTCTGGTTTACTTGCGAAATAAACAAACAAAGAAACAAAAACGATATCCTGTCTATACAAATAATTTCATGTGCAATCGTATACTTTGTACGATTAACCAAAACCCGGTATAATGAGCCGCGTGCAAGTTACAAATCTAGAGAATGAACACAACTATTTGCAGAAGTCTCAAAGTTCGTGTGCTTTACGTATTTTGTCTGTTCTTCATCTGTTTTTCGTTAAGGGAATACAAGGATAATGCACTCAAGCATTGTAAGAAAGTACATCTTAGAGGGTCCTCTAAAAATGATTGTTTACTAATTTAATTTTACTTCCTTGTCCACGAAACCGGACCAGATTTACATGCATGCGTGCATACACGAATGCATATACACATATATACAAACCATACAAGAACGCGCGCATACATTTCAAAGTACTCTTCATACATTTTGTATTAAATAAACTCAATTACAACAAGTGTTTGGAATGAGTTTAAATCCGACATTAACACGTCGCCTAGATGACAAAGTAATAACTGCGTTTGGCAAACTTCTGCATACAAAAGGTTATCATCATGCGCATATCTGTACCGGACTGACATTCAGAAAACATAGTCTAGAGTGCCGGCATTCAAAGGGTCGCCACAAACGTTTCGGGAATGTCGCCAAAAATTTCGCATGAAACCCGAGAGAACTTGCCTATTTTTGTGAAACAATGGACTAAAATCATTCAAATACAATTAAAAAATAAATTCTTCAAATGTTTGGAACTATAGTTGACAAAACTACCCTTTTATAAAGTTCTAAAAACCTTGATCCTTCCAACTAGTTTACAAAAGTTTTTTAAGTTGCATCAATTTTGGCAACCTAACAGAACATGGTTATTTCAATCCACAAAAATATCTCACCAGAAACGATGAACTTAGATATAAACTTATGGGGCGGCTTGCTAGTGTGTTGCTAGTGTGTTGGATTATATTGCTTATTAACTCACAGATTTATGAACAGCGAAATGGTCGCAAGTAGATTGTTTCTTTAGATAGTTTAAGGACTAAAACTTACTAACCAGTCAATGCATGACTTAAAAGATCATCAGTATAATAGATCCACTGAGCTTAGGAACCCTTACATCTCTGGAAAGTTATTAAAACTCATTCATTCATTCATTCATTCATTCATTCATTCATTCATTCATTCATTCATTCATTCATTCATTCATTCATTCAATCATATCCTTCATTCATCCATCCATTCATTCCATTCATTCATACATTCATTTATATCCTTCATTCATCCATTCATTCATTCATACATTCATTTATATCCTTCATTCATCCATTCATTCATTCATCTATACAGTTGTAAACAAACACATGTATGGAAGAGTGTACACATAAAGACAATCCTTAAGGGTTTGAGAGTGAGCTCAAAGGAGAGAAAACTTTTTGACTTTCTGGTAAGACAATTTTTGGAAGAAAATATAAACAGATAGAGAAATAATATAGAAATGGACACCGCAATATTATTATTAGACATTGATTATTGTATAGAATTAAACCACGAGTCTAGCTAAAATGCGTGGAATCGGTTGGTTGAGCATGTGTGACCATTTTACGATTTTCTAGCATATAAAGTGACACTGATTTAGTTCTGATGGCCTTCAAACTCGGCACACTTGACTTGGATAGAAGTATACCAGTACAAAGAGTTTCTTAAAATAAAATTTCTAACAACCTGCCGTATTTCACACTGTCATAGGTGAAAACGACGTACCGGTGTATGATAAGGGTAGGCAATCCATATATAGAGATAATTGTGTGGTAAAGTATATAGGTAGATTATCTTACGTGGTTTAAATATACAAGATACTGCAACTGTTGTCATTCAGTGTCAGTTGGCATATAGGCTACATAGTAAGCAGAGGATAGGTTAATTACATGTTACATGCCTGGGTTTTGCCATTTTCGTGTGTGTGTGTGTGTGTATGTTAACCACTCCCCCATTCAACCTCAACAAAAACATTCGAAATAGTAGTTAACATAACCGTGTATTCAAACCTTACTATATATAGAGCTAATTTAAACTATAAATATGTGTCTGAGTGCACAATTTGACGTCTAAAATTCTATTCTTTTCTGAGGCTGCAGAGAACATCTCCAGAGCCTGCTTCGTTGGAGTCGATTGCAACGATTCCATGGCCATACCGAAGAGATGTAATATATATCAGCAAAATGAATAAAAAAAAATTTTTACACCGGCAAATGAATAAATAAAAAACGTTTATTCAAAACTATTCAGTGAAAATGTACTAATAGATAAATGCCCCGATGTCCTTCTAAGTTTTGGTGTCCACCGTTTTGTTTTATTGGGGTGGGGTGGGGGGCATATTTCTGGGTTGATCTGGCCCAAATTTTAAACACGGCTCTGGAAAAGAAAAAGTATACCCTATAAAGAAAGAATATGTTACTGACCTTATAGTACACCAAAACCTTACCAAGGATAATTTCATATGTTTGGCAATAATATAATGTAATGCACAGGCACAGGCACACAGTTTTCGTTTTATCGGTGGTTTAAAACCGTTAATTATTCACTAATTAGAAACAGTTAAACGAGTACCAGCAAATACATTATCACGCAACTCTCTGTTAGAATGCAGGGAATCAAATTATATTTCAATATTGCAATATTTCTTTAGTATGAGGCAAACTATAGGCCTAACAACTATATACTCACAATCGTCGGCAGGATTTACAGGTATATCATCATATACACGACAAGTATATGCATGAATTAATAAATGATATATCATGGCGTACATAAGTGGCGTAGGGGAGCTTCCAAAACGTGTGTGTGTGTGAGAGGGGGAGGGGTGGAGCAGAAAGCCGATCATTGTTGGGGCCCTTGCCTAGAAGTACATCCTATGTTTAGTATGTGCCCAATAGACAATTTAAGCAGGTAATATTAGCACTCGTGTTTTGGTAAGGTTTGATTCATCTAAGATTCGTCATTTTATAGCCACGCACTCTCTTTGCTAGTTCATAGTATCCAACTGAATAATCCTACCACTCCTGGGGGGTAGGAGGGGGGTGGGTATTTTTAGGTAAAACATAAAACATTTTGAGAGGGGTGCAGAAACATATTCCAGTCCCCACTTTTAACAATGGTGACAGCTGCTTATATAATATATATATATATATATATATATATATATATATGCATAACGTATCAAACAACAAAAATTCCGATTCGGATTCTGTCAGTGTTTGACAATACTAACCATACGGTGATATATATATGTGGATAAAACTGTGCTAGGCTCTTTGCTGGCAGTTGTAAATATACCCGAACCTGGGATTGGTATATCTGAACTGACTTGAGTAGCCTTTATATCAATAAACGGATGTGCGTATACCATGTACCTTAGCAACACTAAGTTAAGCCACAATGCGTTTTGAGTATACTTTGGAACGATCTGTACAACCGCCAGTTTACGAACAAACCTCACTTGCCTTGGTTATGTAATCTCTATTTATATGAAATAGTTATGTGGTTCTTTAAAATGACTACCTAATTAAATGGCTCATTTATTTTTCAAGTATCATGCTTAAGTACAGAAACTTAAATACGCCTCCACGACCTTTCTCTAATTGAGCCTGCAGGACTTGAGATTGTAATTTGTGGACCGTTGAGTTCGACAGCTAATTGCCTAAGCAAACAACGCACTGATTGTCTATATATATTCTCTATATTATACAGTGATGGAGTACCACCAGTTCAATTATAATGCTTCTTCCCTATAAATGATTTTAATGAAGATTTCTAACGTTGACATCAATAGCGCGGTTTTCTTGCGTAACTTGGGTATATATACAGACCCTATATAGTAAATGCACATAGAACATACCTATACCACTTTTCATGCACAGGCAGTGACAATGGGATGAAATGCGTACCATATAATACGCTTGTGTAATGTGCAATACTTCGGTATGTGTAGCCTATATATCCCACGAAAAAAGAACTAATTCACTTACAAATATCCACACACAAGTTGTAACAGTCATTAAGCTATAAAAAAAAGTGTAGTCCATGGTTTCTTTATTAAGTAGGTGGCGATGTCAGGAATCAGATCAAAGTTCAGTGATGTTACATATAGGGGAAAGTTCGCCTTTATATCACCCACGCTTGTTCTGGAATTCATTGCGCTAGAAATGAAATTCATTTAGCTTTTAATGATTTTCATATATATATATATATATATATATATGTCACCCACGCTCGTTCTGGAACTCATTGAGCTAGAAATGAAATTCATTTAGCTTTTAATGATTTTCCTTTTCAGTATAGCAGTTTTTGTCACGTGCGTTAATAATAATGTTGGTTTGGTATTTGACTCCTGTTAACTGTTACGTGGGTTACGGTAGAGTAAACATGACTTTTACCAGCATTTTGTTCTTACTCTGAAAACCATGTTACACCGTCCCATAAATCAGTGATAGACATGTCAGGACTGTCTGTAAATTCAATGCTGGGCGTTATATAGATCGCAAGATTTATGGAGGCATCATAGACATCGATTTGCTTCTCAAAGTGGAGGGAGTGGGCGGGGGAGGGGCGGGGGTGGGGGAGGGGTAGGACAATTTAGCTGACATGTCATGGAGGCGAAGAGAGTGCCATCCTTGGGCATGGATGTAACACACAGATGGGCAAAAGACTACCCGCAGGCAAGACAAGTTCTGTGCCTCGCCAGAAAATTTGAAATTATTTAAAGTCGATATCTTAAGTTGAAAAGTCGAACATTTCACATACAGTTAACTACCACATTTCAACATAAAAGTTTTGCACTACATTTTGAATTTAAATTATCGAAACTTCAAAAGGTATTAAATGTCAAGTCAAGAGGACGTGATATTCAATTCGAGATGCACATGGTGAACAATTTGAGATACGTCGAATTTTCGGTATATAAAAAGTCGAACTTCGAGGAAATGGTCAAAAGTTTGAAATCAAATAGTCAAAGTGTTGAAATTAGTCAATGTCGAAATTAGGAATGAACCATCAAGGCTACTGTAGTATTTCTTAAAACCAAAACAGATTCTCGAATTTTTGTCTTGTAATTCTCGAGAGATCCCTATATACGCCACTGGTTTGGTGAGTCCCCATGTTTACCTCGTGTTCTATCATAGTTATACCTGTACTTGTTTTCGCACAAGTGGATTGGTACTCGTTCTCCACTATTTTGGAAGTCTAAAGTATAGATTACTCTACGTGCAAGATTACTCATGTTAAGAGCCTTGTACTCATAAATGTACTCATATACCAAGAGGAATTCTTCTTGTACTTCTGATAGGATTGTACTCATACTACAAGCCTCGAGTCATTTGCTCATAATGAAACAGCAACAAACAATGACAACAACAATAATAACAGCGTTAACAAATGTTCTATCATGAACGGACGATTCCGTTACAGCAATTATCAAAAACCCTTCGTAGACTCCATTAACTGCGGCTCGATATTTGGGATATTTATGAAACCGAAACCTTACATGCAGGTATACGCTATCACATGATGCTGTACAATCAGTTATTTATAATACCAGCTCGTTTTTATATATTTCCTGCTTATGCACCGGTTAACGTACAAAATATTCAATACACCGCACAAGGTTTTTTTCTGCCATATATATATATCAACTTTCGAAGACCATGTCGCTGCAGTGACTGTGATCGTCTGAATATGACGATAAAATATTTATCGTTCATTTTGTTCTAATAGGCATGCAGGCATATTGGACGACAATAAAGCCTGTTATGATATATTCGATTTTGCTATAGCTAATATAAGCCACTCCAAATTGTTTGTCGAGATTTTGTAAAGTAAATAGTCTAAGTTCAAACGGTACGGTACAGTAAATTCAGTGAGCGACTTCAAAAGCAAGGAATGCAAACAATAAACTGGAGGTGTGTTAGCCTATATGCCTGCATAAAGTCAAGGCATATGTTCGTGCCAGCCTAATGGGAAGGATCATGATACGACTTAAGAAGTAAGTTTTATAATTTAATGTTAGCCTCATGTAGGCCCTGTCCCATAGATAAGGCTGAGGTATAGGCCCTGTCCCATAGATAAGGCTAGGTATAGGCCCTGTCCCATAGATATGGCTAGCTATAGGCAATGTCCTATAGATAAGGCTGATGTATAGGCCCTGTCCTATAGATAAGGCTATAGGTATAGGCCCTGTCTTAATATGATAAGGCAAGGTATAAGCCCTGTCCCATAGATAAGGCTAGGTATAGGCCCTGTCCTATAGATAAGGTTATATGTATAGGCCTTGTCCTATAGATTAGGCTATGTATAGGCCGTGTCCTATAGATAAGGCTTGGCCTCTATGTATTTTCCCGTATGCAATATAAGCTTTGGTAGGGCTGATACAACGTACGGTGTGATGTCATCGATTCACCACTGACAATTTCTTTCTTCTTCAAAATTCCTGTCCAATTTTATTCTTAAAAAAAGCTTGGAACAAACAATATATGTTTCATACATGACATCGTCTGTTAACTAATTCATATGCCTTGAAAGGGTAAAGTGGTGGAACCGTATATAACCATATATTCCCAGGTCAAAACACCAGAGTAAACAGTACAGCTAAACAAAACATGTTGATGTCAGTTCGCAACTATATGACATACCACCTGTATTGCTTCAAGTTAAGTTATGGTATTTTTCTTTTACGGTAGCAGGGGCGTAGCGAAGGGGTTTTTGTTGGGGGGGGGGGGGGGGGGGGGGTTTTTTTGGGGGGGGGGGGGGGGTGTGTGTGGAGAATTTGATTTGCCGACGGATCTGGAAGTGGTGACTGAAATGGAAAATTTGTAGTTTTGAAACGTCCTTAGATGCAATCTGGTGCATATTTTAAGTCAAATTTGGCACCGTAGAACGAATGACATCTGCGATGATGTCATTCTGAACAGAGGATAATAACAACACGTTGTCACACGATAGCACGACTCGTGGGCTGCGGCCTATACGGAAGCCTTTAATTCCATTTCTTTCACTGAGTTGCTGGCGATTCTGGCACTCGTCTAGCTGAGCCTGGCTACAGTAGCTATACTGACGGCCGTGACAGTATCAGTTATTTGCCGAGAGGTTTTTAACTTGCAGGCGTCGGGTGATTGGATTGGTGAATGAGTTTATCAGATGGAGAACTGGAAAATCGAAATAACCGATAAAGAAGCTCCCGTTCTCCTTTTTCTCTATTCAGCTTCGTTCTTTCTTCCCCTTCCGCTCTCTTCACCTTTTCTCCTTTTGCCGACAGACCCAAAATTTGCCGACAGACCCAAAATTTGCCGACAGCGACCAAATTATTGGGGGTGTGTGACACCCCCACACCCCCCCTCCCCCCGCTCGCTACGCCCCTGTACGGTAGTACATATTCTGGTGTCAATATATCAAAATATTACATGGGAGTTGAGGGTACATTTCACGAAAATTCTAAGAACAAGGTTCCTCTTCATATAGTCAAAAATAAAAACCTACCCCTGAATTATTCTTGTATGGCAGGAGTTGGCAGTATAATATTCCATTACCAGAAACTTTGTGTTAATTTGTTTGCACTAATGTCAAGGAAATTGTTTAAGATCTTTAGAAAGTATTTGCCTGTTAACACAAACAGTTAGCGTAAGCCTACCGCACCATTCACCGCATATGAAACTAGCCTAGCTTATTTGGCAGCATTAGATCCAGGGTGAATGTGTTATTGTCACTATAGCTCAGTACTGAGTTTCAAATCATTTGTCAATTTGTAAATTCAAGAACTTCAACTTCAGAAATATGACTTCGTCAGAAAAAAAATTGACAGTCTATACCTATAATTTATTGAAATTTAATAGTGTCAATTTATAGTTGACGATTGTTTTCGAGGAGAAAGGCGATGAAGGAAATATATTTCACGAATAATTCATATTATTTTACTTTGTTAACGGTTAAAACAATATAAACCTCTCACATATATAATGATATCATACATCTACATATAGCCTAAAGCTGCTGTGCTTGTAATCTAAATGCACACATTGCCTACATATATAAGTAACTATGACCTATCATATTAGTATACCTAGTTGCAAATTGAAGATTGTTTTCTATATTTTGCAGGCAGTATGTTTGAAACTTAGATTTAGTCATTACCGGTAGTAATTTGTCGCGAAAAAATATAGTGGAATTTTCGTGGTTGCATGGCCTGCATAGTCTGGGTGAGCTACCATTCAGTGTAAGCTAACACAGACCGCCCTACTCCGTCCGCACCCCCTCCCCCCCACCACCTTATATCCTACAAAGGTTCAGAAAACTAACCGTCAAATATACAGACAGATACATGTGCAGGTTTCCAATCATGCCAAGTACAGATAACTGGCCAGGGGGTGGGGGGGGGGGGTGAGAGCTATACCGAGGAGGAGAGGAGGAGGCTACCGTTTTCTCACTCGCCAACAAACCACGTTTAACACATTGGAGGGAAATATACAGGAGAGCAAGGGAACACTTGACTCTTAAATGCCTTAAAAGTTCGTAGAGCATGCACCTGATTAAATGCGTTGTGACTCTCGTCCTTTTATCCCTGTCCACCCACTTTAATTGCACCCTACCCATTCCACAACCCCCAAATAAACACTCTTCTCAAATGTAGTGGTGATCAATTTTTTTATAAGGTTCTAAATGGAAGTTCATTATTTTAATGCATTAATGCTGTGGACGACAATTCAAGCGAAAGATATTAATATCCACTGCGTTGCCTGCGTTACCTTGCGTTGCCTAGCCTTGTTACCTAGCCCTTGCCTTGCCTTGCACTGCGTTGCCTTGGTGTGGTGGTTTGAATTCCTTTCTATTGCGTGTTTCCCGCCTGTCACCCAAGGCATAGCATGCCCTTAACATATAACCCAGACGAGTCTCAAGTTATTTACAACATTAATACTATAACTTCATGAAGTATACTATATACGACGGAGTAGAGCTCAAAGTCCTAAACTCTTTATTATCATCGGGTAAAATAAAAGGTAGATAATGTATGCAAAGTTTATCGTTAAAACAATGACCGAGTTAGACTATACGGAGGCAAAAATGGAACAGATACTAATTGATAAAGGGCTGCGGGGGCGTAAAGGAAGATCTTTCATATCGTGTTAGTATAGAGCGGTTACTTCTTTGTTTATTCGCGTGGGTGATATACGCAGGGGCGGATCCAGGATTACAGGAATTTTGAGTGGGAGGGGCACCCTGACAATTTAAGGATGGGCATAAGAAGGGCATAATACACTTCTGACCTATATACTTGTGAAGTCTTTGTATACGCATGGTGTTTTGGTGTAGGTGGGGTGGGGGCAAGGTAATATGCACGGGAGGGGGAAGGGTCATTGCCATCTTTTTCCCTATCTAGCTAATAAAGGATTGCTTCCACAGTTCTTCGGATTGTCCAACATAGTCAGATAAACGCGCACCCCTAGCCAATGTGAATTTGCATTTCATATTATTTGCTTTTTATAATATAAATAATGACAGTTTTCAATGCGAGCCATGTACATGCAGTATCATGCATGGAGGTAAAACAGTTACCTCCATGGCAGTACTTAAAGGCAGAGTTGTACAGTGTTTTGGTACTTCTAATCGTAAACTATCATAGTTGGCGGTACTCATATAAGCCACTCTCATAGATTTGTATTTTTACTAGACTCGTATCTTCGGGTTTTGGGGGCACTTTTCGGAAATCTAATATATAATATAGCCTTTGAAGAAGATCCTGCTAGGATCGAAACGTCAGGCCAACTTACTTTTACACAGGTTCTCTAGTGGATAAGCAGTTTGCTAACAGTTTTATTTTATTTTGATATGTAGATATAGTAGTAGTACAAGATTTTGTACTCGCGTACAGAGCGTGCAGAACCTTGTACTTGTAATCATGACAAACTGAATTTTGACTTGTATACTCATGTATTCTCATGCTCTTGTATATACTCACACTATACGTCTATAGATCAATGGCGATATTCTTTGGCATCATTTGTCTGTCAAATCCAAAACAATTAAGACTAAAAAAGAACAAGTAGAATTTTCTTATTACGATAGTACATTTGGTCTGCATAAGCAGGAGAAATTGGTTGCTTTTCGGCATTTCCTATATATAGCTCTTTGAATATATGCTAAGGAATGAATTTTAATCAAGGAAAATTTTACGTACATATCTTTCCCTGTACATTTCTGGAAATGTGGTGTAT
>KN883631.1:13291-34288 GCA_000934455.1 Apostichopus parvimensis | reverse complement strand
GCTGAGAAGTGTTGTTGAGTTTTGTGAAAGATGCTGAACAAAACGAAGTATCCGCCATAACTGTTCCAAAAAAAAAACACTAGAGCAGTATAGAAACTGAAATAGAAGCAATGAGATGCTAAAGCGAGATATTCAAAGATCAATGGAACATTTTTTAGGTCCAAACGTTTTAGCAAGTTTTTCACCTATTAACCCCCCTCCCTCACCCCTCCTTTTTTTTAATAATATCGTTTCTGAAAGTGTGAGCGGCAAAAGAAATAACAGAACCTATTAATGTGTTTATGCCTACAGTGACTGTAGGTTTAATGTCAACAACTGATTTGCTTTATGGTGTTGTAATTCAAGGGGATTGAACAAAAGGTCCTATGTCGGAAATTTGACAGGAAAAAGAAAAAGCAAAGTGAACTTGGTGTTATATAAGCTAGATCCATAGACCATTTCTGTAAAAATCCACATTGTACTTTCGTCATCTTAGCCTACTACACAGCAACATAAGCCCCTTAGTAAAATGGTCACACCTCTCAGTCTTTTAGGCATTACATAACTGCATGTTAGCTGGATAACAAACTTGCAAACAGAATCAAACAGAAACTTGGATATGAACATTCCTTATGGCCTTTTTTTTTTATAAAATCTGAAGCGAAGACATATTTTTTTTTTAAGAATTTCAAAACAGTTCCACCCTGTTTTAATATACAGGCTGACCTCATGTCTCAGTTATACTTAAAATGCTGCACATCAGACTTTGAAGGGAATATTACTACCCCGTTAAATCAGCTGCTCTAGGTATTGTACACGATACTTCATACAAATGCACCACCCTACTTGATACAAACGCACCACGATACTTGATTCAGCTGCACCACGATACTTGATACACATGTGCCATGGAGCTTGATACAAATCCACCACGATGGATGATGCAAATGCACCATGGTGGTACTTGATAGAAATGCACCACGACACTTGATAGAAATGCACCACGATACTTGATACAAATGCACCACGATACTTGATTCAGCTGCACCACAATACTTGATGCACATGTACCATGGAACTTGATACAAATGCACCACGATAGATGATGCAAATGCACCATGGTGGTACTTGATAGAAATGCACCACGATACTTGATACAAATGCACCACGATACTTGATGCACATGTACCATGGAACATGATACAAATGCACCACGATGGATGATGCAAAAGCAACAATGCATGTGGTGATTGATAGAAATGCACCACGATACTTGATTCAGCTGCACCACGATACCTGATACAAATGCACCCTGATACTTGGAACAGATGCACCACCTTTCCGGCTTACACCATGACATGATCAATTTGTTTACTTGTGCATAGATGTCTCAATACAAACTTTAGAAAAAGAGAGATTAACTTTTCCTTTTCTTTCAAACGTTTCCACCAACGCACACAAGAGAGAACTATATACAGTTCGAATCTAATTTGCATAAAGCGTGACGAGAATTCAGACAACTATACAGATACACCCAGACAAATTATGGAGAGGGGGTGGGCTAGGCCCCCCCCAACCCCGACTGCAATGTGGGCTATCTGCATCCCATCAGTGTTATCATTCGTCTTGAGAAACCAAACTTGGATATTTCATACATTTCTGGCGGAATCTGTGAATCTAATCATGAATAAAATGACCCCTATTTCTTATATTCTTAATAATTTAATAGATTAGAACATACAAACATCCTGTGAGACTTCAACACCTCAACACCTGTACAATAACACCCCACTCCTTCAAAGGATAACGTAAAAGTATAAATTGCTCCAGGACCATGCAGATGTTGATGAGATAGATGTGACCATATCTAATAGATATAATTAGGCCATGCTACAGCCATCATTACATTGACTCTAGTAGAACTTTCAGCCCATGGGATATCAACCAAACTATTTCCCAACCCATTTTTATTAAATTTTGGACAGAATTTCAAAACTATATGCATGTTTTCTTTCCAGTTATGGCAAGTACTTTTTGTCATGAAGTTAGTAGCATACATGCATATATTTAGCATATAATTAGCATATAATCTATAGTATTAATGGTTGTATAAACTAACAGATAACTCTGTCTATTCTTCTTGGGATTCTGAGCAGAAATTTGAAAGAAAATATTAACCAAGACTGTTTTTTCCCCTTCTTCTCCAACATGACTTAAAAGATCATCTGTATTGTCTCACCCCCTTCCCCCTCCCCTCCCCTCCCCTCCCCGACATCTTAACACTATTAGAAATGTCTAAAACTTGCTCTTTTTTTTACCTTATTATTATCCAGCACAACTACCTTAACATTCTACCGAGGAGCGATTTATACCAACACAGTCCCTTCGTTGCAATAAGGATGTGATTGTACAACTTGTTTGAGTGGAAGTCTCTTTGGGTTTATGGTGGTGCTATAAGTAATGGTCAAGGAAATTCTGAAGTCTGATTGGTCGATTTTTAGATACCATTCTTAACATTGTCACCATGAATTGCAGTCATAGATTGGTTATCTTTTGCACAATGTTTTTCTATCTTTACCTCTGACATGTTTCATTCATCATAAACCGACACAAAACTAATGCAGAATATTATCGTACCTTTGCTAACTATGTACGTGTAAATAAAGGTGTGAAGTCATCGATAAGTTTATAAAATGCAACAAAAACAGATCGACTCATGCTGTTTCGATTTTTGTGGCAATGGAACAGAATGACTGCTGTCTTACAGCGTAAATGTCCTTGAAAATGTTCCAATAATGAAGTTTAAAAAAAAACAAAAAAACAATTTGATTTGATATGCCTCTATCTTAATAAATGACCATTGCTTAAAATCTGTCTCCTTTCTTGGAAAGAAAACTGTGACTTCTTTTTTCACACATATCTTTACATATGTGATGATTAAGTCGTACGTAATTTCTTACCCATCAATTTAATACTCCGAGGGGAAAGAGGTTTCCTACAAATTCTCTACAAACGACTTTCAAAGATTACCGATAAATTTTCGGCCATTTCGGTTAGTGAACTGTAACAGTTTTTTTTCATGTTGTAATTAGTCGAAATGCATCTTTTCAAAAAATTGCAGAAATAATTCAAACATTATACTGGCTCCAAAGTAGGTCATGGACAATGTCACATTCTGTCTAAAATGTCTATACATATATAATTCGAGTCATTTTTTGCTTTTTGCAGTATTGCAAAAAATGACAATAAACACACTATGTTTTTTTTGAATTTTTTTTTTTGCCTCAGCAAAACTAGTAGAAAAGGGACCTTTTTATATCACGTAGGATATTTCATAAAATCTAATAAAGGAAAAAAAATTCAACAAAATAATAATCATAATAATAATCATAGTAGTAGTAATAATAATAATAATAATAACGATCATAATCATAATCGTAACACCGAGAAATGGCTTTACAAGCCTGAAGTTTAACTTCTATTTTTTTTTATCTTTTCTTCGTCTAATAATTTTTTTTTTTAAAACATACATCAAGCAGGCAAATATTTTACTTCGGTAAACATGCAGCTGAATGGCATCGTAGGAAAATTGAATTGTTGGTTAATTAGTACTTATTAAAGTTGTCAGCTGCTTATGGTCAAAGAACACATTTTTTTTTTTACAGAGCATCATCTTTGCTCACCCCATACGAGTGTAATTCCCAGTGTAATCCATCTACGTATAAAAAATGTCAACATGGACAGTTACAAAAACGGAAAAAAAACGAAAAAAATGAGAAAAAAACCCCAAAAAAACCCAAAAAAACTTCCATATAAAAAAGAATGTTGTAAGTAGCTTATTATTACTTCAATTTCTTTGAAAAAAAAAGAGAATTTCTACCCAAATTTTCCAATCTTCTACTTTCTTAGTAACTGTGGGATGGAAGTTTAGAAACCACTTAAAGTTTTAGAATATTAAGGTGACAAATTCTTCCTAACGGTAAAGCAGATTTGTTGCACCCCTTTTGGAACAACTTGTTCCACACATGGAAAAACTCTACTTTCGATGAAATGAAAATGTTTTAACGTGAACCCATTAGCAGGCATAACTAGGCCACCACCCTTGGTGTCTAAAATGGATGTACTGGCAGATTAAAGGGGTATTCTGGTGGCAGATATTGCTTGTCAAGAAATAGAGACATACGTTCTCTACACTGATATAAATGAAATTCACATTTTTGATAAGCATGTTTTATTGCAAAGATACAAAGTTGTCAAATTTGTTATTATTGTTATTATTAAATGCAGTTGGCAACGGAAGAGTATGCCACACATCAGTACGAGAACTGAGATCAAATATCTCTTGAAATTTCTCGATTTTGTTCAAATCTGTTATCCACAAAGAAAGATAGCATGTTTCAGTGAAAATTGAATCAAACATACTACCACACAGATGCAGACATTTCCATACGTATCACATACTAGGAGATGTGTCCACACAACATGTTTGAGGAACGTAAAGCTGTGACCGATGTTCCCCGCCTCACATATCATTTGCCACCAGAATGTCCCTTTAAACATTTACCAAAACGTTCGGTCGGTTTGTTTGATTCGTGAAACCAGGTATGGCTAACTTTTCTCAACTTGATTTAATATTGTAAATAATATATATATATATACATAAATATGATATACATATGACATATATATATATATATATATGATACCACATTTTGATTATTTCACTACACCTATTATGCCTACTACACATCCCCCATGGAGTTCAGTTCAACGCAACTCTCAATGCTTTATATTCAATCAATGGGTATAAATGGTCCCACCAACTTGGCCAAGTAATCAAGGAATACCAGGCATGGATTGCCACTGGCTCAGTGATCCAACTGTTGGTATTGAAACCTCTTGACATTAGTGGCACAATTTGGCGCCTCGGATGCAATTAACATCTTTTTGTGACCACAAGGAGGTCGACACCCTTCGGCGCCTCAACCTGGTGGCACAATCTGCACCTTGGATCTGCAGTAGTGTACCACGTTGGAGCCGGTAATCTGGTACAGCCAACACCCCCCCTCCCCCCCCAAACCCGGAAGGACATGGTTGCACTCGAACCATGTAACTGTGCCTCGTTAACGGTGGCCAGGTTACGTAACCATAACGCCAATGGCATAGCTACTGTAGACGGTGGAGTCCCCCAACTAAACCTCCCTCTTGGCACCCCAAGTTTTGTAATAATTGTTACCACGGACCTTCTGGTTAGAAAAAAATCAGAAAAAAAAAACAGAAAAAAAAAACGATAACAAAAACCTGGTCAACTCATATGAGTATAATTAACAGTATATAGGCAGATTGGTTTTTGTTTTCTTTTTGTGTCTTTCGGTTAATTAAAGTAAAGTTTACACTGTCTTTTGTCCCCTCTTCCTTTGCTATAGTGTCCACACATAGACCATTTTGCTGTGACAACCTACACGAGCGATATAACACAGGCCTTTACATTTCGTCATAATTATACACACTGGATACAATGCAACAATACTTTACAACCGTAAATACCACAGAAATCACACTGCCACGAAAAATTCATAACGACGACTATGATCACAATATATACTGTACATCTTTATACAACAAATTTCTAAACATCTGTTTAGAAAGAAATCTCTGAATATTTTCCCACCCATCTCATTCGGTTGAGAAGAGATAGCCTCCATTATTCAGACACTCTCACCTAATGTATTACTGATTCACGACTCGGATAAATCCCAGAACGGTTTAAGACCGAAAATCCAACCACAGAGAAGTATGTGGGAAAAAAAAAATATTACCATCAAAACTTACTGAAATCATATCTCAATGTTTTAACAACAATCACGTCTTGCTTCAAAAAAATATTTCAAAAAACACATGTTAGTAATATTTCTACAAAATTCTCCACGCTATTAAAAACCGTTTGGCACAAATGACACCTTTTTAAAGTCTCCTCTTGTTTTTTTATCACCTTCACTTATTCTTTTAATCCTGCGACATATGGATGAGCAAGAAAAAACAAAGAAATCTTTTCAGCAATGGGTTAATTAGACAAAGTTTATGTTTTAACCAACATCCTAAAATAAAATTGAATTCCTTTGGGATTAATGAAACTTGGCAAAGAATTGGCACAAACAACATTTTTTTTATTGATGGAAAAGTGACAGTCAGAAAGTTTTGTCTTGTTATTTATGATTAATCTACATAATATTTAGAAATATGAATAAAATTGAAATAACTGAGTCAATGCCCAGTAAACACAAGTGATAGGGTTGGGTGAGACATTATCTGCAGTCTAAATCCAGTTTCTTAAGCTAGCCAAATAAGTTTATTTTCAACAGATTTATGATGCAAATTCTACAAGTCTGTAGCAATCAATAAATTGAGGGTTTAAGATGTGGATACATATTAATTCACAAGTGTGTAACATTGGTTTATTTTCTATTCTTCTTAAAAATGAAGCTAGTTTATTAATATTAACTCCTATGTATGATCATGTATGTAAATTAGTGCTTTCCGTTGAGTCAAATCATGTTAGTTCTTTAAATGAGTTATTTATGTTAAGATTTAAAATACACATCATGTGAACACCAAAAAAAGAAGAAGAAAAAGAAGAAGAAGGAAAAAAAAGGGAACTTGTGTGAACGAGAGAGAAAGGTCTTAATGATCCCATCCACCATTTTTGTAAGAGCACTAAAAAAAAAAAATCAATCGTTTTGAAAATGATAATTTAAGAGGAAGGTCTGAGGAACTTGTATTTTCATCTGAAAACCTAAGACACAGTTAAAATTAGACCAACATTAATGTATTTCATATTGTCACATCTCAAAAAAAGAGAGTCAAATCTGTGGTAACTAAATGCTATTCAACGTATAAAATGAAGACTGAGTATATGAGAAATGGGTAAACAACAATGTTGCTCTTCTTTCTTTCTTTAACAATAAAAAATGAGCTAAGCAGATGATATGTTTGGCAAGTGAAGTGAAAATTGTTTGAAGTGTGGGTTATTTTTCATTAAAACATGAATGTTATGGCTGACCAATGGAGAACAGCTCTTCAAAATGACAAATATGGCAAATAAATGGAACATATCAAATTAAAACCAGTTCAGAAATAATGGTTTGAATTTTTAGCCCTAATTTCAAGGCATTTTGGAATTAATCTTATTATTTATCTTTTCCTTTCTAAGCACTTCAAAGGGGTCTTTAAATAGCTTTAGTTTAACCTGACACTGATTTTGTTATTAAATTGTCATTCATAAATGTATTGACAAATACATCGCTTATTACTGATTTGTCTTTTCAATCGTGTGTTGTTCTTATTTCTTTCTCCCTCTCTGTTTTTGTGTTAATTTTTTTTTTGGTCTTTTTTTTCCTTGACTTTTTTTTGCTATTTCAGACAGATACACGTCGTCTCGTGTGCAAACAGGCAGGATTGCAAGTCTTTAGAAAGATTTTCATTTTTAATACAGTTTTTTATTTAGAAACTATGGTTATAAATTTTGATACAAAAGGTTGAAAATAATCCATTCCTGAAAGATCTAAAGTCACGTCTGTGAGAGATTCCCATGTTTATTCGTCAAACGGGATATTTTACGATGCATAACATTTAAAGTAGTCATAAAAAAAAATATAAATCTATATTATATCACTGGATGAAACTGGTTGTACCAGATGTTTGCTGAAAATGTACTTTCTAACCAGACAAAATTTGTTTGTTATGTGAAGTAACTTTTGAATGTCATGTGTTGTGCAAATACAAACAATAACAATGATTATTTCAGAAGAATAATTTCTGGAGGAATCTAATAGCTCTGTTGTTCAAAACGTTCACAGATATCTTAGCTATAATTTGTTGATCTCCAGTAGACTGGAAATGCTTTGAGAACAGACGTCTTATATTTTACTTTTCGATAATTCACTAGCATCAGACTGTGGCTTCCCACCCTCCCCCCACCACCTCCCCCCCCTCAACCAGCCTTTTCTCAGAATCAATCGTATTATTCCAGTAGTGAAAAATGAAACAACAGTAAAATAACATAAAAATTAAACCCCAAAAAGGGGCATTTTTTGAGGGATTCATTGTTAACTAAAAAATAAATGATATAACACTGAAATAAATTTCTGCTAGGTTTTGTGACACGAAACATCCAAATACATTAGCCAATGTTAGACATTGACTTACTCACTAATTGTCACAGATAATTGTTACCATTTACTACAAGGAAGTTATTATTGAAAATATCGTCACTAGTAGTAGTGTTAGGTCACGTTTTAGCCCAGCTGACTCTGAAAATTGATGAAATCTGTGATGTGTTTTTTTGTTTGTAACTAAACAACAAGGCTTAATCCATGTTAAAAGACAAAGCAAGGAAGGATTATTTCTTATACACAAATATTTCAGGTTGGAAAGTTATTTCAAAGATTTTTGCATGACAAAGTGGATGATATGTTGAAAGATTTTATATTCAGCCTTACAAGACTAATTCATGAGGAATCCTACTACTTCTCATTTTAAGCTGCATGTATTCAAAACAAAATTTCAGTGGTTTGGGAAGCCGGATACAAAAAAAAACACACACACACAAAAAAGTAAAATATAAAATAAAGTTGGCACACATGATAGTCAGATGTTTGAATTTTGTGTCCCGTTATGACAAGAATTATAAGAGACTTATTTTTGTTATTGCTATTATAAACTTCACTCTTGTTGTTTATTTATTTATTTATTTCCTTGCTTGTTTTGTTTTTGCTATAATAAACCATATCAGGAACAATTTTGTCTGCTTTTTCGTTTTGTTAAATTTCGGTGTAAGTTAGTAACAACGAAGATATGAAAGTAGATGATGATGATGATGAAAATGACAAACTTGATGATGATGATGATGTAAAGAATAATGAAATAATGGTTATGAGTAGTATTGAAAAACCGAAAATAATCATAATTATAATAATTGATGTAATACAAGCTGATATTCTGTTAGAGCTGACACAAAAGTGAGATATTGGCATAATTTATAATATCCAGTTTTCAATGTTTTCACCAAGTTTTTCTGATATTTGTTTCTTCTTATGTTGCTTTGTTGTGATACAATTTTAAAAATTATCCCCACAAACAAAGAGATATCCATATTAAAAATCAGTTTAAAACTGTGGAACAGTTACTTATAGTGGAAGCTTCATAATGAGAAACGAAAACATCACACTTACGATATGCGATTTTAGGATTTGAACTTTTGAGAACAAGCAAAGTTGAAACTTCCAATCTTGTTCAAAATGAATGTCTTTGCCCTTTTGAGATATGTTCCAAATAGGGAAGAAGGAAATGGCCTATTTGAATCTGTTTTGTTGGTTCACTGAAAATTGTGAAGATAGCAAAAACCTATTTAGTTTATTAAAACCATATATATATGTATGTATATATATATATATCAACACATATGCTTGTATTTCCTATTGTATGTGTCTTTATAGACATAAACTGACCACCCTTGGGTTTATTTAATTATTAGAGAACCTGTGAGATGCGATTGAGTTAACCTTAAAAAATTAAAAGTCTGTGGCTAAGAGATACATTTTATACCGATTACAAATTGCATCTTGTGAATTTCTAGAAAAAAAAAGAAAAAAAACGAGAAGACCCACTTCATTTTGCCTTTGTTTCGAGAGCTTTAACCAAGCACCTTTCAATAGTGTTGTTTTTGTTAATTTTTCGTACAAATTTGATCAATCCCTAAGACAAGGTTTATTTACAGATTTGTATGTTTATTGTTAGTTTTATTCTACTACGCTTAATTGTTAATAGAAACTTTGAACATGTAGCACTGTCTGTGTCAATCAAAAAAAAAAAAAATCTCAACATGTTTAAAAAAAAAAAAAAATTAAACAAGAACATATACAGAGGCCCCCCCTGCCAAAGTATTGTTTTTTTTGTTTTAAGTTTTAAGATATATCTATATACCATTTGATCTTTTATGTGCATACAAAAATTACAATTACTTTACCCGATATGAAGAAATGTGAAATTTTTTTTGAATGAATGCAGAGAGATGATAAAAAATATGTTCAAATTTTTGTTTCAAACCAGTAAGCCATAATATGCCATCACCTTTAGTAAAAAGTTTTTCCCATTTTTTTTGTGGTTTGTTTTCAAAACTTAAAAGCTTGAAACTTTACAATTGATTTGAAGAATACAAAACGATTAACATGCCTATTAATTAAAACTAACTGTTCCTTTTCTTTACAAAGAGCTTCCAGCTGATCTTGATTTTGTTCTTTTCTTAAATGTTAAGTTATTGCACTTAAGCCACCTCCAAAACTCTAGTAACAAAACTATGGATATGTTAGTTTCCAAAAAAAAAAAACTTTATAAGTTTTCACTAAAAAAAGAGAAAGAAAAAAAAAAGAGGGAAAAAAATGGATCATTTTTTATTTGATACTGTCATGACTATTTACTAGTAAACTTTCTTCACTTGGTGAAAAATTTACAAAGGGTAAAAAAAAAAAAAAAAAAAAAAATGTCACACATTTGCAATCTTTCAGAAGATGTGTGTTTATTGGACAGTACCAATTGTGTAAGAAAATTAGACCCTTTCCCCTGTCAATGTTGGGGTCTCCACATCATAATGTTGGTCCAAGATTAATAGTAGTAATAATAATATGATAATAAAAAAAAAGATATTCTGAACAAAGTGCTACTGTTGTTTTCAGTTTACTTGTTTTGAATCTTTTTCCCAATTAAATGCATACGAGTCGAAAAATGCTTTTATCCAACAAAGAAGAAGAAGAAGAAGATGAAGAAGAATAAGAGGAAGAAGGAAAAAAAAAATCACTATTTGAATATGCATTTAGTTTTCTGATCCATACCATCTAAAGAATACAATCATTTGGGCAGGCACATTATCCCCCATATTGCTCTCTGAAAGGAGACAGTATTAAACAACAATGGCATAATCATTAGCATTATGAATTAATTTGATTGTACAGACTTAAAAAAAAAAAAATTATCATAAAAATACTAATGAAACTGCGATCATGTTCAGAGTCTTTTCATGTGCATTGCGCAACTGAGTATGACTCATACCTAAAGCGGTTGTTGTTTATTTTCAAAATATGACTTTTAGACCGACTGGGTCTGGTGACGATTCTTTAAAAAAATGCTCTGCAATTCATGATGAAGTATCAAAAGATGTAATCTTCCTACAACCACTCCCCCCCCCCTGCCCTTGGAAGTTAAAACAATTGATCATTCAAAATGGAGGAGGCCCCGCCTCTCTCTTTACGTGAGTGTTTAACAAGGGGTCCTAAACAGGTTTTAGCAGGAAAACCATATGACTTTTTGTAAAAATAAAAAAAACTGATTTCATGTTTCTTGTTTGAATATGCCATTGTTGTTTGTCTGTTGAAAGGTTGCATGTGCAAGACCCCTCCTCATTTTGGCAGAGGTTTGTAGCTATGACCCCTTCCCCCTACCATGCTGGTTTCTGGCCTAGGGGCAGGCCCTTTTATAGAACCCCAATGTTCTTTTTTCATGTGCTTTTCCAGTGTACTATAGACTGAAAATGGCATACCACACACTTCACATTTAAAGACTTCTTTTGCACCCTTACCGTGGGTTTTCATATGCCTAGTTAACTTGCTGCTCTGAGCGCAAGCGTACGAACATAGCTCGCACTTGTACGGCTTCTCGCCTGTGTGGCTTCTGCGATGAACTGTCAGGTTGCTACAGTTCTTGAATACTTTGCCACAAAACTCACATTCGTCCGACCGACGGTTCGTGATCCCTCCCCTGCGGTTACGATGGTGAGGGTTGTGGAACGATGGAAGGATTGAAGGGGCCACCGGTGGCTCGCTACTTCTGGGATAGAACCGTCTATGGTGATTGGCGGGCAGGATGCTAAGGCTGCCGTTGTGATGAACAGGACTCGGTAGGACAGGTGGATGGCAGGGCTGCAAACCTGAAGTCATACTCATGACCGGGGCGAAGAAATTCTGGTGGTGAGGCATGGCCAGAGACGTCCACACGGGTGCTCTAGGCGGTGTCCTCGCTGATGGTGGTGAAGTGGGTTCGAGTTTGAAGCGCTTCGAAGGGTCGCGATCGAATTCCAGGGGTGGCGGCGAGGATTCGAATGGATGGCTGGGTGGCAGTGGCAGTGTCTTTTGTATCGGAGAGGGCAGTGGCGTCTTTTGCCGACCGGGCGAAGGTGACGACGTCGGCGTGTGTCTGCTGGAGCCGGCGGCCAACGGCCCGTTTATCTCGTGTTTACCCGAGAGGAGGCTGCTGACGGTGCAGCCGAAATATTGACTCGGGCTGACCGAGATGTGTTGCTCAGCCACAGCTTGTCGATAGGCATCTTTGTATTGCTGTATCTCACTGAGACCGGTCTTCTTCATGACTTCGCAGAGAAGAGAATTGGAAGGTTGTTGTTGCTGTTGACTATTGTTGCGCATTTCACGCAGGTTGTGGATGGGTGGTGGTTCTACGTGGTGCGGATGATGTTGATGATGAGGAGGCATCACACCATCCTCATCCTCCAGCTCCATCTCTTCCTCCTCTTCTTCGTCCACCGTCGAATTGTTGCTGGAATTTTTCCCGCTGGATCCGCAATCTTCGTCCGTGGGCTTTCCGTCGCCACGCCCGTTGAGAGTCTTATCGGAGTGGTCCGTGCCGTCCTTGTTCACATTTTTATGGGTCTTCATGTGGCGTTTCAGCTTGCTGGCTTGGCTACATGCGTGATCACAGAGGGAGCACTTGTAAGGTTTTTCTCCGGTGTGTGATCGCCTGTGAACGATCAAATTGCTCTGAAATTTAAACGGTTTGCCACAAAACTCGCAAGACTTCAGTTTGGGTGGGAATGATGTGCGATATGGCCTGGAGTAAGGGGGAAACCCCATTTGATCCCTTGGTGTGGCGACATCGGCCATCAATCGAAGTCTGTGGGCAGCGCTCTCGTCCACCTGGCTAGAATGCGACGAAGCTGAGCTGAACGGTACGTGAGCCGAGCCCTCATACGGAGAAGACATACCTGGAACTGCCTCTGAAGGTTGGTGGTTTGGTGGCATGTTGAAGTCCATTTGAAAAGGTTGCGTGAGCGGTACTGGAAAGTAACGCTCACTGCTTCCCACCGGGTAGCGGTCTCTACCTCCGAGGGGGTGACGAATGTATATAGGGAGTTGGCTGCTTTCAGATAAGAGTGGCAAATGGTGAGAGTTTGGTACATGGGCAGGCTCGTGAGGATGGGACGATGACACCTGGGATTCTGCAGCGTCAGGTTCGGGAAAGTTCTTTCCTTCGTCCCTGCGGCCTTCAGATGGAGCCTCTGACCTCTCCTCTGGGGTGCATGATGCGATCGGAGATCTCTCGACCAGGGTGGAATCTTTGCTTTCTTCTCCTTCTTCGTCATCTTCGTCTAGGATCTCCTTGACGTCGGATGGCTCTTCCATCTCATCATCCGCTTGTCCCTCCTTCGAGTCTGCTTGGTAGATGTGCAGGCCATGGTCCTCCTGCACGTGGCGTAATAGTTCGGCAGCACTGTAGAAAGATCCTTTGCAAGTGGAACATATCAAGGGTTCGTTAGGAACTTCATCTGTTGAGAAGAAGACGAGAAAGAAAAAGATGAGAAATTTTACATTCACAGGGCCAAAAAAAAATATGAAAACGTTATCAGCAATAGATCATTAAGTTTGGAATTTGTTCTTTGTTTACGTGATTTCTAATTAAGACTCAAAAAAAGGATTGTCGGTGGGGTCAGGGAAAAAGATTCTGTCATGTCTAGAGCAAACTTCCGAAGTTACGATAGACATAATACACTATGAATAGGGAGCAGTTATAGTTCTACCAGTTCTCGTTGTGATGGAACTTAATTGTACAGGGTCCTTAGGGAAGTGGCATAGTGTATCATAAACTACCCCAAGTACTGCCGTTAGGATCTATTCTTGAGTGCACCTAATTGATTGACCAGCCACCTGTATGATTGTAAGCACAATTGCTCCAATCGCCAGCACTACTTTCCTGTGTGAAGACAAATTTGGCTGAACCACTGAAGTAGTACACTGTGTGTGTGATTAAGAATTTGCGCAGAGGAGCTGTCAGTATGGCTAGCATTACGAACTTGGGTAGATATTCAATCTCCCCTGTTTTGGGGCAAAAACAGGGTACTCGGGTGGTATTTGCTATAGGCAGAGAACAATCTGGACTATAGAAAGTTAGAATGGTGCACTGTTTTGTGACATGGTTTTGTACCGAAGGAAGTGAGGTACAGTTCAGTCTTAATTGATATCATGTTACTTCAATGAAAATATAATTTTAGTGACAGGGTCAAAAAGTCTCAATTTCCAAAATATCAGAAAATTTAGAAACAGTAAAACAGTACAGCGAAACAGTAATTTGAAACAGACTTAACGAATATTGGTTGCATTGGCTATGATGAAACCAACATTGTGAAAACTATGGCGCTTTTTTCAGAAGGCTTGCAAGTTTAATGAATGGAATAATTAGGCAATAAGTCACCTTATATTATAACTGCCCACCCATAAATGTAAATAAAAAATAAATAAAATAAACTACCATTTCTCTTCACTTTGTAGTAAATAGCTTACATAATAGATCACTTGTTTATGTAATGTTGATTACCCATTGTTTTATAAAAAAACATGTTTACAAGTGAATCTGCTTAAAATTTGTTGCCTTCTTTGTAAATTGCAGATTTACAAACAACTAGTATCATAAATTGGACAAAGAGAAATATGGTACATAGGCATAATAAAATTAATTCATAGTAGCATACTGCCCTCTAAATATACCACTTCAACCTGAACAGCCCAGCCATTGTGCTAGCTGTCTCGCAACTACCATGGTGGCATAATTGCTTAGTCTATATGCGGTCAGCTGACCAGTCTATACAACATCACGGCAGGATAAATCAGTTTCCTAAGAGTGTGGGACTGGTTATATCCTAGGTCAAGGGGTCAAACATCTTTCTTTTTTGGTGGTACCTTGTAAAACTTACACAATGAGTGGCACGCTGCAATCTTTTGGGCTCTTTCAGAAGAACACAGACATTATAGGATCATGTCTGAACTGACTAAAGGTATTTTTTGGGGATGGGGGGAGGGGTTGGGAGGGAGGGGGGATGGAAGAATTATATGACAATGATAAAACCTGTAAGGGTGTGTTAACTGAGAAGTATTTTGAATGATCCAATTTCAAGATATTACCTCCCCTACATTGTAGAAGTGAGAATATGTATGAGTATTGATGGTGTATTCCCTGTATAAACAACTTGGTATCATGATTGGTGTTGGGGGAGGCAGGTGGGATCTGACATGATTTTTTAATGGCAATCTGCATGACTATTAACTTAAAGCAAAAAAGCATACCCACTTAGTTTGTCAGGCTGAGCAGCTTTTGAATATTTTTGTAAATTATATTTCGTGAGAATGAAACACCCGTCCCCGATCCCTATCGCCCAACGCAAGAACCATGCAATACTGACTGTCCTATATATAAGGAAAAAACAAGGGGCCACAAACTAATAGCTCTTTCTTCTCAATCTCATCATGAAACATTACTCAAAAATGTTCATCTCTATAAACTTATTCTGCCTGACAATTCACTCCCTTTCAAGAGAAACTTTGGTAACCTCTGGCAGGGTATTGAAACAGGATTGGTGGTGGAGGTTGGGGTAAGTACAAATCAATTTACAGTCTGGCCCCCTTCCCCCTCACACCCCCGTATCTCACTACTGCATGTAGTAAAAGCAAAAGAGACTGATATGTGAACACACTCACTTGTATACTACAACACTGATCAACCCATCCATATTGCTATGAAATTACACCTTTCATGTATACTGTGTCATCAGGTCAATATTTATTCATTAAATCAATGTTGTTGTGCACATAAATGCAAGCATGAACAATTGAATGTATGCCTGAGGCCAGACAGAGTCGACCTTTTTCGGCTGATGTCTTGACAACCCCCGAAACTGTCTGCCGATATATACTTTTTCCAAGTGGTCAGTGTCTTAGGTAATTTCATGACTCTCCTTCTTTATGTAATTGGCAGATATTACTAATAAAATTTATCACACAATTTTTTACTGTGTCATGATATCATGTGGTTTATTGATCAATGTCATAAGAAATGCATAACATAGTAGGAATGAGGCCAGTGTTGGCCACAATATATGCTATAAATTGACAAAAAATGAAAGGAAAAAAAAATGGCTATATTCCCTTTCTAGACATTGTCTGACCCCTTCAACCTTTATTGTTACTGGAAAAGCTTCAGTTTAAAGACCAGAAGCATTATACCCAAATATGCTAGAGAGTCCAGTTATGGTCAGTGAGGATAAGTCGATCAACGAACGTTTCTTTCTGTAATTCTCCGACAAGTTTTTCTATTTGTCTAAACTCTTTACAATGACTGTGGGATTATAATACAGAGGATCAGTCTGAACCGTACTAGATGTGAAAATTCTTTTTAAACTTCTACCAACTCCTGTTAAGCAAGCTCTGATTTGTTGCCATGGTTACTGTGATGACTTTTAAAATGTCCTTGTTGTACTTGATGTCGCTCTCTTAGTACGTAATAACCACCCGTGACATTCTTCCTTCTATAAACTAAGAGATTATACCTCATAGTTGGAATAATCCGCCCTCCCCCCCCCCAAAAAAAACAATTATGAATCGTTAATGGTTTGTACAGAAGACTATGTGTCCTACATATTTTTTAACATTACTGGTTTGCTTTCACAAACGACTCTCAGCTATGTCTCGTTTCCTTGTTCTTGATGTGATCCTGAATGGACTTTGATAATGAGGCGGCAGACTATGTATTTTGTACCTGGTGGCATCACGCCCAGAAGGGTAAACATGATATACCCCTCGTGCATTAATTCGTCTCAAAGTCAAATTTAAATACAATTGGAGTTTGTTGTATAAAACATTACTGTTTGAAGTTTTGGTAAACACTGGCTCAATGTCGGGGATGGGGGGGGGGGCAGGAATCACCGGAATGAAAGATTTTGCCACAAACTAACGATGGAGGTGGGGGACCACGGTCCCAGCCTCTGCTTTACCTCCGATGCTAATTTTAAATATACATAACAGCAGGCTTCCTGTTAGAAGGTAATTGGAAAAGTTTTGATTTTTGATATATACTGTTTGCAATACGCTTTGTGATATCAGGGCCATCACTTTGCATGATCCCATCTAAAGTTAAGTTTCATGCAATGTCTAACCCCCCCCCCACTTGAGGGCCGTGAAATATATTTGTTCCAGGGATATATTGACCACAAAATTTTGCATTAATGCTCCCTTTTACAAAGAGGAAAATGGCTTGAAAAAGAATATGTATCGAAATATTCTACACAGGCCTTTGGTAATGATAAGGCACGTTGGGAAGAAAAGGGGGTCGAGGAGGAGGGTGGTAAAGGTATTTAAAATGTTTCTCATTTGCAAAAATGGAAAAGATTTATATAGGAGGAGCGTGGCAATTCTTTCTCAACATGATTCTCAGTTCAGGGAAATCCTGCCTGCCGATATCTCGTATGTTATTCAACGACTGAATGACGTTTCATTAATGATACTGCGTATTAATGTATGCCTCATCTTATTCTCCATCTCACTGACAGCTAGCTAAGTGGAATTTCCTATTCATTTGTAACATATCGTGCATTTATCAAGCTAACATGAGGTAGGCATAAATTATGAGATATGTGTCTGTGATATATGGCAAAAGGGAAAAAGTAAAGAAAAATCATGAATAATGCATCGAATGTTCACTTAGAAGGGTACAGCTTAAATATGTTGCTTAATGCACATGAATCACAATGCCTAGACTCGGGGAAACATGAAATAACAATATCGGGGTCCAAAGCATATATGATTGAAAATAGGCAGGTTGACTTCTGTATATGTCTAACAGTTAACCATTCATATACATGATAGAGAAATTTGCTACCATGTACAAGAAGGCCTTCTGCCTACCTTAGTTAATACCATATTCCTACTCCTGCCCGCAACCACTCCCCCCTCCCTCCGTCAAATCCTGATATGACATTATAGGAACATTATAAAACATGAGTTATGGAATTTTGGTGAAACCTGGGAGTGTTAGCTCAGTGGTTAATGCCGGTGCCTTTCAATCATAAGGTCCTGAGTTTGAGTCACTCCAAGATTAATGTATGTCGTCCAGTTACAGAGTTGTTGACAATTGACAATTCATAATCATGGACGTTAAAAATGTATCTAAGAGACTGAATTCGGTCTGCTTGTGGCATTGATAAGCCAATGATGGCTTCTTCGCGAGTTCCTGCTTGCAGGAGGATCTAAAAAACATACATACATACTGTACAACTGAGGATAGATAATGTGGGCTCTATTGCATCAGACCACAAGTGTCAAGTAAGAGCTGAGTCTGGCTAATCCCATCATTTCATGAAACAAAAAGTAATATACTACTACACATAGCTTTCTTACAAGATTAATGAAAGTTAAACTTCACAACCTGTCTTAATTAACAACCCTTGATCCCCCCCTCCCCTCCCCCCTGCTAGGTCTTCACCTCGTTGGTGATTTAGATTAAGTTGGAAATACAGTGCAGGACTTAATTATTATTGCTGTGGCAAATGATATTGTATTCAGAGGAGAGAAGAGAAACTGGAGGTGGGAGGGGAGGGGAGGGGGAGGCGGGCAGGGAGGGGGGGGGGGGGGAGGGGAGGGGAGGGGGAGGCGGGCAGGGAGGGAGAGTTAGGAGCCAAGCCATGCTTTGTCTGTGAGGAGAGGGGAGGGATCGGGCAGATATAAGGGAGGGGATGAACAGGGTTTATTCTCCTCATGTATTCCTTATATCTTTAATTCTTTGCCATTTGTACTAAATATTTAATCAACCCATTTCATCCATCATGATGTACAAAGTATGTTCTGAACCCAAACTAGGGGTCTTGTCTGCAATTTGCAAAGACATAGAAAATAGTAGACAATGCAGACAATTAATGCGTCTGATTATAACTACAAGTCATATTGATGATATATCTTCTCTGCACTGATATAATGATAGTGTTCGCCTGTTTTCGTTTTTAGTTATGAAATTCTTATCATATTTCTAAATTAAAACATTTTCCAAGTAAAAATGCCCTTGATGCTACTACATTCATCTAAAATCTTGCCTTTGAAGAATATAAAAACGTTTAATGGACATACGTGGTAAACAGTATTAATAAATTACAATGACACATAAAAGTTAAAGAAAAAGTTAAAAAAAGAAAGAATTAAAAATGACCAAAAGAAAGAAAGAAAGAGATAAAAAAAACAACTAAATATTGAAATGAACTGTTGCCGGTTTGGAGACATCAATATTTCAAGAAAAATAGCCGAAATAATTGAAAGGTCTGAGCAGAATCATAAGCACAATTGGAGTAATGCAAAGCGTTTCTATAAATATAGGACAGAATGTATACTTAACTAGAGACCTATTTACAGATCAATGTACTTCTCTTCATGAAGATCTTGGGCAATGATATTACATAACCTTCTTCAATAAAACATTTGATTTACTCAAATGTTTGAATACCAGAGTGGGGGGTAAATTGGAGAGGTGGGGATAAATTGGAAAGGTTGGGAGAGAGGTGTATGGTCTAAATACGTGAGTTGAATGGTAACGTGTCATAGTGAACTTTACCGTTATGTTATCTTAGTTTAGACACGTGTGTATTATGTAACTTATGTGTGAGTCGTATAGGCAGAGTAGGTAAGGTACAAACCGCTACTTACAAGGGCGTAGGAACCGGGGGTGCTGGGGGGGCGCCAGCCCCCCAGTGAAAAATATGGGGGGGCGGAAGTATCATTCCGCCCCTCCGCTCCGCAAGTCAGAAAACCCCTTTTTCATTTCCAAATGAGAAAAAAATCTCATTGGAGCACCAAATTGCATCTAAGGCCAGGTGAAAATGCAAAATTATTTACAAAATGGAGTGGGTGTTGAAGTGTGCTATATTGCACCAAATTGCACCTGAGGCCACCTGGAAATGCAAAAAAATTCCCTTACCTTAGACCCCTCCCCCAGGCCGGCCATCAGTCTTCAGCCCCCCCCCCACTCAAAAGTACCTTCCTACGCCACTGGCTACTGATAATGATAGTGTACATGAAAGGTCCATAATTTGTTTGAAAGTTTCTATTGAGAGGTAGGGACTACAGATCTGCCAAGATTTTCAAACAGGTCAGCTACTACGTGGAATTAAATGCAATACAGGACAATTTTCATGTGTGCAGAGATTAGAATTTCTTAATTTCATATACAGACAAAAACCAGGTCCTGATGATACAGCTGCTGAGCATTTTGCCTTAATTTTGCCTAAATTTAAATCAGACTTTCAGATTTGAAAAAAAATACATATTCAGTGTTGGTCGGCGTTATTTTTTATTTATTGGTCGTCATTTGAAGTTTAGCCAAAGGCTGAGACTTTCACTTTTGCAGTTTCAAGTCTCAAAGAAGATAAAATGGTACAAAATTGCATATAATATCTGCCAGACAATACAGTGAATTCAAACAATGCAGACCAATTACAAGGAGGTCTGCCACTTAAAGGCCATTCACATAAACACAAACAAAAAAGAAATAATTTAAGTCAAATCGGAAAAACCCCCTTCAAACAAATAACTGTCACCGACGGTTATCTGCTTATATATTGAGCTTCAAGTTTAACCCAAACACTTTTTTTTATAATGTTTCTCTAGGAGCAATATCAGTGTACCAAATTTATATTTACTTTTGTACCAGCATGTCTATCTTGACTGTGGATTGCCTATCAACAGATGTGATTAAAAAGTATTTTTTTTCTCCTTCTAAATTGAATTAAGTGAATTAATCAGCATTTTTGGCTGCAGTGGGATATTTTCAGCTGCAACGGTTACTGTCTCTAATGCCATGTTTGTCGCACTGTCCATATTATACTGACCAACGTGCTTCCAGGCCTTTATCTAAAGATTCACTTACAGT
>KN883631.1:0-11677 GCA_000934455.1 Apostichopus parvimensis | reverse complement strand
GACTTGTTTTTTTTCTCTTCTTCCCCTTTTTACAGCATAAATACGGAAAGCTAGCTCAGGGTGCAACACTCATATCTGCTCCACTTAGCTGACTGTTGATCGAAGTTCACAGCTTAAAACACTGCAGACATAGTTGCACACCACACAGGAGCTATTACAGGTCAAGTCCAACACTGACATGGTAGGTAAAGAATGGTTCCCCAAATCATGTCTGGTCTGTAATATTACCCTTTTGTATTCCATTGTCTGAAACTGGTCCAAAGGTTCCTTCGATACTTAAAGCCTCCCTCCTCTTTCTTTTTTTTGTCACTGTGCACTGGCCAATACCAAACACTGGTTTCGCAAAGAACGGCTAACTTTACATAATAAACACTGCACATGTGATAGCCGAGTAATGTACACAAAATTTATCACTTGTATTGAAATGGACAGCATCATGTGCATTACTCACAGTAGGCTATATAAAATATATAAATTAAAAGCTATATGTAATGTAAACAAATGTCTAGGTCCAGTGTCTATTTTAGGATGCTAGGCTCACTTAATATATATATATAAAGACCAAATTTTACTCAGACCAGTTGAATAAATAAGTTATCAGATTATGTATGATTATGATATATATATGGCTGTTGACCAAATTCTACTCAGACCGGTTGAATAAATAAGTTATCAGATTATGTATGATGATGATATCTATATATATATATATGGCTGTTGACCAAATTCTACTCAGACCGGTTGAATCAATAAGTTATCAGATGATGTATGATTAAAAATTAAAACAAATTGTGAACCAAACACACATCTCAACTTGTAGGATGGAACTTTGGGTAACTGAAACCACTGTCAGATAATCTATATATGCATGGTGATGTGTATTATATGTGTTTATGATATATATATATGTATTCTGTGATTGTACAGCAGTGAAGGGCCAGTCGGCTTGAGTATTGCTTGAGAGCCTATCCGAACCAATTTATTGTCTGCTTATTTCCATTTCTCAAGCCAAATTGCTTCTTCGTACTTTATCTCTGGGGGGATCCAGCCATTCCTCAATGTAGTGTTTTATGTTTACAGCTTTTTGTTTCCAAGATTACTATAGAATATAAAGAGCTTCTGTATTTTAAGCAACTCTTTACTACACAATAATAAGCTGTATTACTCAAATTAAGATGTTATGCCGCAACCAGATCTCATGACTTGTTCAAAAGTTAGTTAGTTTTGTTAGTGTTCATGTTATTCTCCAATCTATGTTAAATGTCTGAAACATTACGATCTTTCCTGCCTTTAGCAAATACCACCCGAGACCCCCCGTTTTTGGCCAAAAAAACGGGAGATTGAATATCTACCCGAGTTCGTGATGCGATAGCCGTACTGAAGGCCCCTCTGCACAAATTCATTAATAAACACACAGTGTACTATTTCAGTGGTCAAGCCAAATTTGTCTTCACACAGGAAAGTAGTGCTGGCCATTAGAGCACTTGTGTTTACAATCATACGGTGGCTGGTCAATTAATAAGGTGCACTCGAGGATGAAACCTAATAACAGTACTATATATGCTATCAAGTAACAAATTATTAATGCTCGAGTGAATTTTAAGGGGGACCTTTTTTCTATAGGCAGGCTTGACCGTCATGAATGCTCCTTTAAGGTCAAATCCTGATGCCTGCAGTTCACTACATGTTCCAAACCTACAACTGTTCAAAGATCTGCTTTATTGGCTCCAATTATAGCACGCCATAGCTAGGAAAGTTTTGTGATTATGTAATCGACCTGCCACGGTCGTAAATCGACCTCAGGCTCTACAAATAGCCTGCATAGCTTCTTAACACCATGGAGCTCTTTGTGTAAACACTGTGTGGAAATATGTTTATTTGCTACAGTTTAGTTAAATCATACAGCGTTCACACAAAGACCCTCATACAAGAAATTATATGTGGCAGTTGTTGCAGACTAATTGGTAAAACTAGGTCATTTTACTACCAAGGCGGGTCCCTTACGTAATCTCAAGAAACTTTTCCGTGATAGTGTCCTATAGTTGGGGTCAAATTGTGCCCATTTTGCGACGGATAAAAATAAATTATTCCCTGAAAAGTATGTTTTCTATTTTTTTCATCTTGTATACACATGTATACTTAATACCACTTTGTGTGAGCTTTGAGTCAAACTTGTGAATTTAACTTGCAAGCATAGTAACGTATGTTATACTATACGACTCCAGTTAAGCAGATGTGACCGCTGACGATTACATTGCCTATGGTATGTTTGCTACGTACCCGCACTCAAAGAGTGAGAACTTCTTCCTGCATGCATGGCTTTTAAACCCCAGTAAAATCTACAATCTTCTTAAATATTCTCCTTTGAGATAAATCCTACAAATTTGTCCACCCCGTACTTAATTATTCCGCCATTTTTCATTTGCTCATTTCATCATCTAACAATTAATTTTAAACTTTGTCTTTGCCAAATTATGACAAAACCAGTGGCATTTTTAACACCTGCCACAGCCCTTCTCTCAGCCGAGTGGCGTATCCTGTTTCAAGGCAGGCATGCCTTCCCGAGTCCCAAGCATGACTCGAATCATGAATGTAAGCATACTGATGACCAGAGGGATCCCGATATTCGATGCTGCAAATTTAATGATTTGGGAAATTTGGGATGCATCTCGGAGATGAGAAAATTATCCCTGCCCGTTATCGGTGCATTAGATTTTTTTCATATATGTGTGTTCTTCGTGGTTACTTGTGTGACTTTGCACGGTGAAAAGGCGATGCCGTAGATTACCATGTTAAGACTTTAGCGGAGAGGATTAAGGGCAATGCAGGGTACATGCAAGCACAAAAATGTCAAGTACGTGAATTATATAGATGGAGTGGAACTGTAGCATGAATACTGCTGGTGAAAATTTCCCACAGTGATCATCGTAATGGAGCTAAAAACAAAACAAAACAAAAAAGAGAGAAAAAAAAGAGGGGAGATAAAAAAAAAGAATAAAAAATAGAAAAGAAAAAAAAAGGAGCAATTTCCATAAGAGAACTTAATGTGCCAATAATCTTATATTTAAAAATAAATTCTATTCATGACGAAGTTGTTTGGTTTCAGAAGGCCCGAGTTTATGAAAGAGAGATATAAAGTGCTCTACTCGGGTGAACAGCAAGCAGTGGACTCTACCTACAAAATGGCGACTGGAAACGGGGAGGAATCGGGGTGAGGGGTGAGGGAGGAGATATGGGTGTGATAGGCCCGAGGATAATGGAGGTGGAATTTTAGAAGAGGATGCTTTAGAAAGGTGAAAGTGCCATCTTGAGAACATCTATAGTCATTCTGGCAACCACAAAAGAGTCTCTTCTAAGTTTAATCAGCTTGTCAATGTCCTATTTCATGTTGACTACTTTTTGATTTGAAATATTATTTTTCTGTCCAGTTTTCAAGGTTTGCACACATTTAAACGCGAATGACATTTATCGGCAACATACCAGTCCTTCCATCATCATTTAAGGCTAGAGGTTTAATTAAAATAATTAAATGTTAAAATTGTTTAACATTAGGTAAAAAGATAATGTAGTTTTAACACAGCATCACCATGCAGAAACCTATATGCGACTATACAAAGTCACACTTCTTGGAAAACATGCAATTTTAACCAACAACAGAACAACAAATAAATAATGCAACAGAAGGTAAGCACAGTGTAAATTTACAGAAGTGTCCAGCTCTAAAGAGTAGAATGAAAACCGTGCCGAATTATGTCGATGACAAACACAATACCCCCATTAGAAGCTTATATAGCTGTATGTACGTAGCGAAATCTAAGGGCCTATATTGGTAACATTGATAATAACTATACACAAATTATTTGCAGGATGCAGTTTGCATTAATGCCATTGCATAGAAGAAGTAAATTGTACTCTCGGTTTGAGTACTGTATTTTTTACTGCTGAAGTAAAAGCTTTCTATGGTTGAGATATTGTGGACAGGACAAAGGTTTGACAAGAAACCAGAGACCATGAAGCATTAAGTCTAGACAAAAATACAAGGGTACACCCAAGACTTTTGCCAAGCCCAACAAAATATGATTAGAAATATGTAGTCTGGTAAAGCAGCGCACATACGGTAGTTAACTGCTCGTCAATCGTTCCTTAGCCATTTGCACTAAAATTTTAGAAATACATGCTTGTTTGTTTGTCTGTTTGTTTGTTCCAACTTTGTTTCGGTTAAAGGTATAGAATGATTATACTTCAAAATGCGGCTTGATACAAGAGTGTCTCATAAAATATAGGTCCTGCCATTTAATTATCGGTGCTTTAATAAAACTACGTACTAAACTGATAATGGCATTGGTAACACACCTAATCAAAACTTCAGAACTTAATGAAATGTTTCCCCGAAAGGTATTGAAGAACTTAGCACGCAAAGACTCCGGATGTATGACCTGGTAAATTCACCTTGGCTTCGGCTTTGAGTACAACATTTCTGTATTCTGCCGTGTTGGATGAATCTAACTGGAATAGTAGTTACCGACTTTGCGAGCCCCGTTAGAGTCATTGTCGACTTGGTTACCGTGGTCCCCCTCACAATTTTGTAAGGTCGGTGAGAGTGACTCGATAGGTCAAGTTTTTGTGCACATGCTGCAACATTTTTATCTCAGTTGCCGGTAGTACACAGAGAAGACTGTTACAATAATCGAGGGACGTATGTGGGCTTTGGTACTCAGTCTCGATCATGAATAGCCCCACCAATTGATGTGCATTGAAGGGCTTCCAGGGCCGTTGTAATGGTCACAGAGGTGTAGAGCAGGGTCTTTATGGTGACTGCAAGCATGTCCTGTCAAGTCCAGGCCACTGTTATATATTTCATCTACGTGTTTGTTACTTCTGACGATCTGTTAGGTCAGTAATATTCTGTTTTTTTTAGGTTTGTTTATTACACGTATTATTCTTTTGTTAAATAGTTTCGTTCAACGAGGATACTTTCACTAACTTTATCATATTGATATAGTGATCTATGAAGAGCTGTACTTGTCTCAGATGAGAGAACAAAAGTGGTCTCAGACCACCTTCTAAAACCTTGCGATTGCAGATCTCCGGGGAACATTTTGCTGGTTATATGAATTAAGTACAAAGACTTCCTAAATTATTCATTCTGAATTAAATTTATTGTTGAATCAATCAATATAGACATAAAAAACTTAATGATTGTTATTTCCACAGGTTGCTACTTCTATGACATGGGCAAGTTGAGAAACTTTGGAAAGGAGGTAAATTACCGGCCTGAAAATAGAGAAAAGTTACTAAAAATAAAAAAAAGCCTGATGGATCATGACCTACTGGGAAGCCCTATCTTTAGCTCAAATTTGGCTAAAAAAAAAGTGTTAATTTCGGTGAGCTTATTATATGATTTCATAAGGTGAAGTTCGGCCTCCCATGAAATTTGCAATTTTTTTTTATTTCATTTTTTTACTTTTAATGACAACCTGATTAGGGCGGTTGATTAATCCCATCGATATACATTGCCGATCAATCAAAAGCCAGTGAACTCTTTTCTATTCTCTGACAAATGCATCTGATTGGCTGTAGGTATTGGGCCCTTAATACATCCTGACACCCATTGACGAAAGCGAAATGCCTCTCAGTCTGAGCATCGGAATTAATATCAGAGAGAATAATTACAAAGAAGAAAAGATAGAGCACAAAAAAAAAAAAAATTTAACAGCCTTTGCTTCAGAAATGACACAAGTATTCTAAAGGAGGAGAGAGAAAAATAAAAGGAATTTGTTTTTCCTCTTTTTTGGGGGGGGGGGGATGTTTTAGTTTTGTCTTTACTTTCTCCATATTTCCTTAAGCCAGTATTTGCATTGGCTTCATTAAAATTTCAAAGATGCCTGCACCGAAATATGAACTACAAAAGCATTGGGTACACTCAATTTCCACACCGATTATTCGATAGCTCCACGAAAGCTAGTGTATAATTACGAGGATTAGTTAGTTACTTTGTCGTAGATGAAGCTCCCACATTAAAAGTTATAATAACTCAGACAAGAAGTTGACACTGTGCGGTAACGTTGATGCATTGGTCTTTGACTCCCGATAAATCATCAAACTTTCAAACCGAGCTGACAAAGTCATTCAGATAATATATATAACGACCGCCACCTCTGCTGCTATGTAACGTAGTTTGACACGGTAAAAAAAGAAAAGAAAAAAAACTCTTTCGTTTAAGCGACTCTTTGGGCTGAGTTTCGACCCAAAAAATTTCTTGATGCTTTCAATTCTGAACATACCATAACAATTTTATATCTCATTATCTTGAGTAGATTAATATTTCCCAAAAAATATCGAAGAAAACGTTGAATTTTTCGAGAACTTTTTCCAAATTTGATTCAGCTTACTTACGTGTGTGTACAGTACTTCCATGAGAAAGTGTTTGGGCAATGAAATCATTATGGATCCAATCGGGTTTATCTTATTTATTGACTGTACAAAACTCTTTTGTGACAAAATTATCTAGCACTATAAGGGTCATTTAAGCTTTATAGATTGCAATAAAATCTCGCTTAACTATACTCATTGGATTTTGGGAAACTATTAATGGACCAAGCATGGTAGGGCTACCTCGTTTGGATATGAGATAGAGTAAGTTACAACCCGACACGTTTTTTTCCCCGTTTCTACATTCCCTATACTAATTCTATTGTAAACCAACCACAATTCTCCTTCATTATTCACAGTTTTTTTGTTATTGCTTCCAGCTAGTAACGTTTTTCGCTTTATTTTTTTTCGATGAAATTCCAGACTGAAATTACCATATGTTGTTTACTGTAATGTATTTACAGCTGTACTAGTCAATTTCTACTGCAAGGGATGCACTGAGTCAAACAAAAGCTTAATTGCCTATTGTTAAACAGACTTGCAGGTAAGTCCAGGCAAAATAAAAACAATAACATCAAAACCCAGGAGATCGTGCATAACTAAGCCCCTTTTGGATCGGTTCCTGTGGTAAATGTTAGAATCACAAAAATTCACTTTAAATTCTGAAAACCATATTGGAGTTCAATGATACTCTGACATTGTCGCTAAGTTTTCAAGGAAAAAATGAATTGCATAAGAATGGCATATGCAAACACATCATAATGTTGCTGTTATATATAAAATTTAAGGGCAGCATATAAGAAGGTTTCAACTGGTCATTAAGCTTTACGAGCTGAAAATTTTTAACGAGTTGGATTCGTAATGTTAAAAGAAATCATTTTGTGTCTTTTAATTTAATATCATTTTTTATGTGGGGGGGGGGTTGGGGGATGTGGGGGAGGGAGGAAAGAGGTATCTTTTTTATTAGCTATTATATAGCATTATTGGTCTAATACAAGAATATTGTAAAACTTTTTCAAAGTCAAATTACTAAGACACACAGTTTAATATATAATATGTACTTGTTGTAATGACAATCAATATTAGTACTATAGTGATCACACTTTAGATCAGTGAAATGTTAATGCTGTAGCTAACTTCAACACGGTTGTCAAAAAATTGGTCTAATACAAGAATATTGTATAACTTTTAAGTCAAATTACTAAGTCACACAGTTTAATATATAATATGCACTTGCGTAATGACAATCAATTTTAGTACTATAGTGATCACACTTTAGATCAGAGAAATGTTAATGCTGTAGCTAACTTCAACACGGTTTTCAAATTAATGACTAAATTGGTAATGGAATATTGTTGCTTCATCGTTTATAGATCTACAAGTCTCCTGGTTAGTATACAGATTGAGAGGCAACATGGATAAAGTCAGGCTGTTAATACTTTCACCACAGGGGTTTTGTTTCCAAGTTTGCTTGTATAACCACTTTTAATAATCGTTGCATTAATTTATAATAACTCTTAATCCTAATATAGCAACATCTACATTAGAATGTAACAATTTAACAGACCCCCCAAAAAATGCTTTCAAAGCTTAATTTGCTAGATTTGTATTAATTGTGAATCAATACATGAAATTTCTGGACAATCAAATAACTATAAATTTAAGTATACATATTTATGTGTGTATGTGTGCATTTATATTTCTCTCTATATATATGATACATATCTAATTATAATGAGGTTGCAATCATAATCACTCCATTTCTCTCTTTTCTTAGGTGCAAAACGGTTTCCCTTAAGGTTAAATGGTGCTTTGCGATTATTACTAATGCTTCGTTTGGCTTTAGGAACTATCTTCTTCCCCCCCCCCTTTTCTTAAACATCGTAAGGAGATAACGTTCGAGATGCCTTCACTTTTCCTCCGATGCTGCTGATCATGACTAAAAAATAATAATAATCAAAAAAAGAAAAAAAGAATCATGTTAATTTTTCACATCATTAGTCAGTGGCTTCTTAACAGAATTGCCAAAGGAGGAATGAAGAGAGAAAAAAAAAAAAAAAAAATATTAGAAGAGATGCCGTCCCTCATTCTGAGCTACTTTTGATTGTTTCATACGATTCATCCGTAATCTGCCCGTGGACGCAGCTCGATTGGAAAGTATCGTACCTTAACGAAATAATACGGCAGAGAGATCCGGGATACTTTTTTTTCCCTGTTTCTTCCTTTTTGTTTCCCCTGATCTTCCTATTGTTTTGTTTTGTTTTTTTCTTGTTCTTTCTTTTTTTTTTGCTGGTGTATTTTTTCCACTAAGAGCAATTGATATCTCTCAAGCCGAAAGTGACAACATGGATTGACTTAGCGACGTTGATTGCTCAAAACATTAGCAGATGATCCACATGAATGTGTTCCATCAGGGTTTCTCTTCATTTTGACATTAAGATGGAGTACCTCATGTCAAGAATATATTAATTGAAGTATGGTAAAGATGACTGTGTTTTCTCGTACTCGTGCAGGAAACAACTTGTAAAAAAAACGCGCAATGACAAACGTATTAAGTACCCAGAGCTTCGTTTATATGTGCAATTTCTTCTCTTCGTCAGAGCTGTATACAGTGTGTGGATTATAAATGCCAATTTCTCGGTATTTTCCTGCAAGTTGATTTAGGCATGAAGTTACAACACAGGGTTTACTTGACTATACATCGTGCACGGCTAGTTTTAATCTCGACTGTGATTTTTGTCATGTTTTTCGATGTGCAGTAAGACTCCACATTTGGTGAGGGATGGTCGTTGCTGCTTAATAATACGGTTCAGTTGGGATAGGGGAGGGAGTGTAGGGAGGATGATGACTGAAGTTCTAAGAAATTGTTCTTTGCAAGAACATAATTTTGTACACTTTAAGATATCGTACCGTACTGTCCCATACGTTGATGGTTACTTCGTCAATTAGACAAATATTATAACTCAAATACTAGTGGGGCAAGTTTGTTGCAAAGCTTTCCATCCATGGTCTCTCTCGCCTAACTGCTCCATAACTGATGATGCTTTAAATTAAAAGTCTAAAGTTGCAGAAATTGGGATACTGTATAGGCCAAATGGCTCTTATTTTGAATAAACATGGATCAATGAAGATCTATATATCTGTCATAAGGTACATTGTATAATGTGTCAGTAACTATTTTTCATCATTTTATGGTTCCCCCCTCCCCCAAAAAATGTTTAATACCCAGAGTATTGGCACTGCCCATGTATGCATTTGTTACCAGCTGCCTGCATGGGCATTAAAGGTCCTCTAAGGTTTGAAGAAAAAGAAGGGAAAAAATAAAAAAGAGAAGAACTTTTTCTACAAGCTGCGAAATGGTGCCAAATTGAAAACATTAATGGATATCAATTGTGGGATTTATGTAGCTAAACGTAACTAATGTAAAACTTTAAAAAGTTTAATTTCTTTGCTCTTAAGTGTGTTTCAATCGTTTTACTGCATGATCTATCAGGTTGGGCATTTATATTAAGTTGAGGTTTGTTTTTCGGCTAGAAAACGTACAAAACCGTAAGTAATGTATGAATCCTGCAGCCCTGTCACTCTCTACTTGAACAAGTATGTCCAAGTGTCCAGGTATGCATGTAACGAACAACAACGGTAAGAAAGGTCTATGTTGATCTTGGGTCATCCCAGAGCTGTGTTTAGGCCTGAGTTTACAAATTTAACCACGAGCACAGGGTGTCATCCTCTGTCCAACCTAGTACTTCGCAGAGTCGGCCAAATTGCGAGGTTCGATCCCGAGTTTACTTACGTCACAAATCAGATCCCAAGTACCGGATTAAAATACCACAATGGTTCTGAATTGCAAATTGGGCTAATTTACAGTTGAGTTTGCAGGGTTGCACCCCACCCACCTCCCACCACCACCATGGGACGTACACACATGTAGGTGTGGGACACTGTACAGACTGCTCCCATTGATCTGTCGTAAAGACACGTGAGAATGATGAAGGTCTTGCATCAGGCCTAGACACAAGACTGAAAGAAAAATGAAACGAGCGAACAAACAAACAAACAAACAAACAAACAAGAAAAGAGGTATAACCGAATGTGGATCAGGAAGGAAGAAAACATTTTGGCCAGAGATGCTGATACGCGGTTAGAGTATAGTGGCATTTTCCTGGTTGAGTATCTGCACAGTGTTAGAATTTAACCTACAAATAGATGCAACATATCGGAAAGGTAGAGAGAGAGAGAGAGATCTCAACGTCACTGAAAACATTATTAGACAAATGTCTACACGAGGGAATACACGAGGGAATACACGAGGCAACAGCACGCTGCATGGCCATGTGCACTGTATTAACCTAAAGCACGTACACTACTACTACGTCGATATGGAAATACTACTGCAGTCATGCTCAGCCCTGCAGGGCTGTGATGCTTATCTCTTAACCAGAGTAGTCAGCAAAGGAAATGGGTTCTCTTTTTCTCTCCTTTTCTTACATTAATGACGCAAAACTTCAAACATGACTTTTAAAAATAGATTGTGTTTTAGTATTGGCTAAAGGCAGCCAGGTCACATATTGGTGGTGCAGCTAAATGAGGTCACCTTGATTAGGTATTGGCTCGACTACGATTGGTTTGCTTCAACGGTCGTTTTGACTGTAGTCTCTCTGAATAATTCTAAGCTTACGGAGAACATTTCCGTACACAGCCCCCGTGGCCAGAGTTACCGATTTGGGGGGGGGGGATGGGGGGCACATCAATGCAGGAGTATTGTCATGCTAGGCGAGGGATCTAAGGGGAAGGGAGGAGGGGGTGTCTCGATCTCTCCCCATTGAGAAATTTTTGCTTGTCTCGGGGGGTTTAGATGCCAAATGATACAATCTTTTCCATTTTTTTCCGGCCTACATTGGTATTCCATTTTTCTGTTTGTATGCAACCTTTATCTTTTCTGTTTTATTGAACAAGAAATCTTGCCAACTTGTACATTCATGCGTGATGGTTGATGTTTCACATCAGCTCAATGTATACTCTTTTTGTTTTCTCTAGCATGTGTAATTTCACACATTATTTGGGTAACCATCGAAGTTCATACGTTTGTCGATATATATAGTGGTCGATCAGTCTGGCCGATGCCAATATGTATATAGTGAAATAATCCGCACCACAATACGATATTGGCGAATGCATTTCCGCTGCTGTTTTTTTAGCAATTGTATTTCTGTATGTTAAGGCTGGCTGTATGACAGTCTCTTTGTACAATTCAATCGCGGTCCATCTCACAATCTACTGCCCCTTATAATTGCTCTCGATATAT